>VXBL01000638.1:125497-154166 GCA_013400195.1 Aramus guarauna
GGCCCTTCTTGAAGATAGGCGTCACATTTGCCAACCTCCAGTCATTTGGGACCTCCCCTGTTATCCAGGACTGCTGATAAATGATAGAGAGTGGTTTGGCAAGCTCCTCTGCCAGCTCGTTCAGCACTCTTGGGTGGATCCCATCTGGCCCCATAGACTTGTGGATGTCAAATAGATGACATCACACCATCATGCATTCCTCTCCCTATTGCCTATCCTGCAATGTGGGGATATGTGAATGATGTGAGTGGTAAGATGGATTAGAGCTGGCCTTGGGACGCCAGTGGTACCCAAGCCACTCATATTTATGCGCTCTTATGGGAGTAAGAAATCAGCTGAAGACCAGGCATGCATTATGGTGTATTTGCTTAGATCTCATTTGCTGGGCATGCTTGGCCTTGTGCTGTCAGCACAATGAGATGCAGATGAATACTCACTATTCCTCAACCCTGTCATGTCTTAGTGCACCAGTAAACCTTCTCCACGCGTGTGTATGGCATAAGGGGTTGTGTCACTGGGGACAACATGGACCATCTGCAGCAAGGGAAAGCTCTGCCCAACGTGATTGATCTGCTATTGCTGCCAACTGACGTGATTTCCCAGAGTTCTCCAATATGTTTGTGTTTACAGAAGGCATTCTTCCCTATCAACATTTTCCCATTATTATTTTCTACACATACACCTGAAAGTTAACCCTGAGTATTAACAGAAGCAGGAAATCTTGCTCTAATGAGACCACTGCAACCCCATATAAATCAATCCAATTGCATGAAGTAACAGTACAACATTTAGTGCCATTTAGCTGCAGGACATGCACTGAAAATAAATATGACTGTGCAAAGACAAGCTGATGCTTCACAGGTTTGAAAGGAAAAAAATAAATATCGCTAGGTGATACTTTCATGAAAGACCTTCAAGGCCAGACCTTTGTGGATATGCATTAGCGCAGACCCAACAGGGTCAGCAGCATATCTCAAATTTTTCCAGGGGAGGATCTAACCCTGCATACTCTCTCTCTGTTAATGGCAAGTGTCCCTGAGCTGGTGTCCGGAACCTCAGCACCATCCCCTGCATGCACTCACTTCTCCAGCAGCTTAAAGCCAAGTCTCAGGACTGGTAACAGCAAATTCAAGCTCCTTGTATTTCTTCTCTTGTCAGGCTCTGTTTCAGAAGGAACCTCAGGACATGCCTAACTTTCAGCTACAGCGCTCTCCCTTTGAAGATAACGGAGTAATCACACATTTAAAGTTAGATGTCTTTCCTGCTATTGGTAAAATCGGTCCTTAATACCTCTGAGTTTAAAGGAAGATCTTGCCATATTTCTATTCATCACCATGCAAAGGGCAGGAGTTGCAGATTTAAGAGTGGAAGGTAATTTCCCCTTCTGAGCTCAGCAACAAAGAATAGTGCCGTAGGCTTTCCAACAGCCAATCCATTTTGGTACTTCACTAACAAGGTTAAAACAGTCAGAAATATATTGTGCCACCCTTGGAATAGAGGGGTTTTTTGCTCATATGTATCTAATTTCAACAGAGATGTTGGTTAAGGAAAAAGCATTTGATAATCTGAGGTTGTAACCTGTGGCAGAGTCACCAGGTGGGAAGCAGAAGAAATTCAAACACGGGCTAATTTGCTATTTGCTGAGCATTTGATTTCCAATGAAACGAACACATTCAACAAATCAAAGTGAACCTGACGGTGCAGGAACAGAGCTGGGGAACAGCACATCACTCCCAGGTGCATTCAGGAGAGAAAGAGGGACTGAGGGGATATCACAGGCTGGAGACAAATCACCCTGAGACACCTCCGCACTCCTCTGTAAATCCTGGGTGCACAACTGAGCGGCAACGGGATGCCGTCAGCTCCAGAAGCACATTCCAGGCAAGTCTTGTTCTGCGCTTCCCTGGGTGCCTGCAGGTCCTCACCGCTATTTCATGGTGTAACACTGGTGGGGAATGTACCCAGCGTCTGACTGAATCTGGATGGGAGGCTGAGATAAACTACAAAGGAAATTCGATGTCTAAAAGAGCACATGAAAAGAAGCAGGCAGAAATAAACAGATTAGTCTGACTACAGTGTTTCTGCTCGAAACCAGGAAAGGCTGCTGCAAACTTAGACCCAAGGTGAGGGAAAAAGCCCTTAGGAAAGCAGAGAGGCTAAGAAGCACCACCCAGAACAGGCCCTGCCGCTCCGTAAATAAAACACATGCCAGGTTTTGATGCAAAGCAGCTCCAGCAGAAGGTATCTCAGCAGGACGGGTGCCCAGCAGCACGCTGAGAGGAGTCCCCTGCCAGCACCGCGCCGCCCACATCCAGCGCTTGGCTTCGGCCATGCTGCAGCATCCCATCTGCAAAGCGCAGATAATGCTCCCATGGCCGCTCGCCCGCCCGGCACTTTGAACTTGAGGCTCGCGGTAGTGCAAACCACCTCACGTACAGGGACCCTCCACCGAGCCAGCCCTCAGGGTACCAGCATCGTCACCCTGAGGACCAGGTACTCCAGCCATGCCTGGACGAGCTGCAACCTGTCCCCGGCTAAACCTGTGCCAAGACTATCCCGCAGGCACTGCCGCGGCAGCCGGGCAGGCTGGATGCCACAAAAGTTTGTGCTGGAAACCTTCATCTGCTGGAGAAAATAACACTCAAAATCTCACAGCTTTCTGACCCCCTCAAATGTGTAACTTACCCCAGCAAACCAAGGTGTGGCGTCAAGAAGGGGAGGAAGGTGCAAGGGGGAGAGCCTGCTGAATGAATATCGGTCCCACAAAGAGGGTTTAATCTCCACCAGCGACCGCAGAGCAGGGGGTTACCTCCACCGCAAGCGTACTGTGTCTTTGCCGGCACTGGGAGGTGGTGAAACATCTGAGAGAGCAAGCTCAGCCCTGGGTGGGGAAAAGAAGAGGGAAAATGAGCTTCAGAAAGGCTCTGGATCACCACAGATCCCAGGGCAAAGCAGAGAATGGCTGGTGCTGCCACCTCCCATGGGGACTTTCCACACAAAGATGCTCTGGGAAGGGGGAATATCGCATCAGATGGAGGAATGCTCAGGACCACCCCAAGAAATCCTGCCCAAGGGGAGACCACCCCGCTGCTATTTGAGCTGGCTGCTCTGGCTCACCACAGGCACAGCACTGGCAGTGCCGCTGTATCCCAAACACCTTCCATCCACACTGCTGGTGGCTCCACTGCAGCATCTCCTGGAAGTCTCCAGGATCCACACGTTGGGGATGACTGGGGGCTGCCTCCTTGGCTTCAAGACTGATGTGCATCTGTAAGCACAATTTAAATGTGGGTCAGACAAAAACTATATGCAGAACCAGCAATTGCAACGCTGAATTCGGGCCGGCCTTGGTTGAAATTCAGCAGGCCCACACTATCAGATTTCGCTGGTGGCTGAGACAGACCCTCCCCCGGCTTTTTTAGATGACTTTGTGATAGTTATCTTCCCTTTCTACTATTTGCTTTACGCTTGAAAAAAAAAAGTTATCTCAGGAGTCCTTTGAACATTAAAATTTATGCCATGAATGCTACTTTCTTCAAATATTTCAAAATATTTGAAATGTAAGGACCTTGGCACAGTGCCCAGGATCCTGTCTTTTCGGATAAAAGTTTCAGATAACTGACACTTCCAATTACCATTTCTCCCTGAAGAGGTCATCTCTGTGTTGGCTCCAGAGCAGAGCGGGGGAGATACCAGAGGTCCCTGAATTTCACAAAAGGTTAAAAAATCTGCACGGTTGCTAATTAAAGCCAACGCACTCTGTGTCTGACCTAGTTCTGCCTTGCTTTCAGGAGGTTTTACCTGAGTATCTTCAAACCTCTTAAAAATTAAAATGCTTAATAATGCATCAGAGCCAAACATTACCCAGGGGCTCGCTACGTGGGGAATCTTAGTTTTGCTTGCAGATGGCATTGTTCGTAGTTACTGTGAGTAGGGAACGCTACCAGCCCGATTCCCTACTTTTACTCCAACCTTTATGCCACTTTTTGGTGCCCCAAGCCTATTTTGGCTATTTTTCAGAAGTGTTGAACAGCACGCTGTCCAAATCAGGAGGCAGAAGTGGGCTGAACTGTTCATCTGGTCCCCAACGCATCCCATCTCACACTCACCTTCTCCCAAGAAAAACCTTTATACGTTCCTGCAATCCCTGCTCTTGCTGCCTCCTCCCGAGGTTTAATTTCCTGGGGGAAACAGCAGGGCGTTGCAGAGCACAGGAACCAGGGCTTCGAAATTTTCTTTTTGTTTCTGTGTCTTGCATTGACAGCAGATTAAATACTTGTTCAGGGATGTTTCATTTTACTATATTTTTTACTTGACTGCCACTTAGTGGCAATGTAAAGTAATAGCTCGGGGAGATGTACCGGCAAACCCTCAGCCCAGCAAACCAATCGGTACAGCAGATTGATTCTTCCCAGAGGTGTGGGGCAGGTTACTCGCTCAGTAACTCAGTTGTCACTCAACGCATTTTCCATAGGTTATGCAGAAGGTTACAAAATCCCATCTCCTGTGAAAAAGCATTAAAAATATCAAGGCTGTTATGAAGGTGGCGTTTGTGGTGCTTTTCATTGATAAGAAGGTCGGTGGTGTCCACTGGCGCACACCTAGAGAGGACTTTCAGAGCTCAGGGATGGAAGTGCTGTAATGTCCATCAGCCCCCCCGGTACAGCAGATACAGCATGGCAGGTGGGTCTGCTGCTGTTGCATCCCACGAGAAGGGTCTGTCTTCTGTGGGGCAAAATATATACTGGAAAGTGAAATGAGCTGTTTCAGATACCCCAGCACCATATCTCATGGGAATTCCCAGCATGAAGGGAGGACATGGCCGAGCTCCCACTTGCCTGCAGTGTTGTGGCTGCTTTTCTGAAGCAAAACAGTTAGGTTCTCAAGTTTCTGCTGAAATGTCAACATTTTCTATGGAAACACTGAAAATAAATCATGGCGTTGTGATTTTACAGGGGGCAATAACAGCGACACAGCAATTATCACAACAGGGCAGAATTTTAAAACATCAAGTGAGATTTTCAAGAGAGGGAGCTTGCACGCTCTCCAAAGATGCTCTGTGCTCGAGTCTGGCATCCCTGAGACACAGGAACTTTCATTTCCATAAGTTTCATTTCTAGCTCCATAATTGCACTGGTGATGTCAAAAAAGAACATTTCTTTTTTGGTATTCTCCATGGAGGTGGAAGAGAAGGGGCTGAAATTAGAGTGTACCGGAGCCTTCACATTGCAAATGCTTTAACTTTCTCTTCTTTCTTTTATTTTATAACCCGTATTGACTAATGTCAAGACGAATTTCTTGGTGTAAAATAGAGGTAAGTCCTTGTAACCAGACCCTGAACTCAAAGTGGCAGTCACGTTATCTAATTTAAAAAAAAAAAAAAGAAAGAATCAAAAAGAAAAAAAGTCAGCCAAGCTAAAAAAAAAAAAAAAAGGTAATATTCAAACCTCACCCAAGCCCTCAATTTCACCTCTCACTCTAATCACAGCTCCTGCAGACGTACAGCCTTGCAAAGTCACCTGAAGGGCTCCCCTGCACCCGCTGAACATCTCCGTGGGCTGACATCCCTCGCACACTAACGCAGCACACACCGGAGCACCGACAGCAGCCCTTGCCAGAGGGGGTGACAATATGTGTTGCCTTTTGCTCTCACGTGCAGCAGATAAGAGACGCCTTAACGCCATTCCTTGTCCTATCTGAATTCATTTGGAGCCCTCATCACACTGGGACCAGGTTACAGCTCTGCTTTGCCCTGCATAGCTTAAAATGTCATCCTGGGGAGCGGAGGAGAAGCCCCCCCAGCCTATGCATAGAGGTGCTCTGGATCTCTAGGTCCTGCTCTCAGCATGCGTGGGGCCCCTCGTCTTGCCCTTGGGGACCACAGCGGCACCCCAACACAGCAAGCTCAGAAATAGGTCAAAAGAGGCCATTTTTTGCACCATGGATTTCTTTGTTATGAATTTTAATGGTACTTCAGATTAGTTTGGCTGCTGAGAGCAGTTTGCATCCCATTTGGACAGCTCTACCTGCGCTGGCATTAAGATGAAATGTTTACTTTTCATACGTCTGCACTTTAAGCTGTGCTGCGGGAATCCAGCTTTTCAAAGCTTGAGCCTGCCCAGGAATTCAGATCCCTTTTCATCCGCTTTATCAATTGTCTCCTCGAGGAACCATTTTGCCAACGCTGCAGATGATTAAAGGCTCAGGAGCACATGCCAAGAGACAGCCGTAAGTGCTCTGCCACGGGAACATCCCCCAGCAAACACAACGGGACCCTAAGCGGGGTGACTGTGCTGTCGCCATTTCTAACGGGAAACCACTGCAGGTGCAGGGAGATCCCCACGGTCAACAGCACGGGAGGCAGGATCTGCTCTGCACACTCGGCTCCTGACGACCCTCCCCAGGAGGCAACGTTTTGCTCAGCGTGCCTCGAAAAGCCCTGTTTCATCTGGCACTCGCTGGTGGTCGGCTCGTAACCGTCCCGTGTCACCCGGCCAGTTTGCAGCACAGTGAAGCTGGAGGAGGAGCTGGGCTCTGGTGGGCTGACTGAGTCCGCTCTGACTGGTGACAGAGCACAGGGTAACATCTAGCAGAGCACTCCGCCGATGAACGATGCACACAAAAAAAGTCTCCACAGCTCCCATGACTCTGACTTTGCTGGTCTCGTTTCCAACATATTTTACTCACTTTTAACCACAAGAAAGACTCAGATGGGGTGTCTTGGCTGGTGCACACAGACACAGCTTCACAGCCGGTTATACCTAAGAGAAAGAAGGGTAACTTTAATGGTTTTGCTAATGATTACATGTAGTTTATTGGGTCTAGGAAGAGCCACCTACAACAGGCAGCTGCAAGAGCAGGTAACATTTAGTTTGCTCCTTGATAAGAAAGAGATGATAGGAATAAGGTGGAATCAAGAAATATAAATGCATACAGTAAAAACAAATCACGCAAGTTCTCTATAGTAGAGATTCAAACTCACGGCATTTCTTTAAGGTACAACTGGTTATTCAGGGCTCTCTTGGTCTAAAGGTACTTTGCCTTCTTTGGGAAGATATTTCAAACATCCACAGGCCCTGGTGATTTTTGTTTGCCCATACGCAGCGAGGGGCAGAGGCAACGGGACCCCCGGGAATGCATTTGCAATGCCCGTTTCACGCTCCCGATAGAAAGTTCAAGGCACTTTGTAGGTGGGAGAGATTCCCCTCGCCAGCATCCTGGAGCAATGGGCTCGGCAGGATGGCACTTTTCCCTTTGAGATAATATTTTAGGGGAAATGGGATAACCGCATTTTTGTAAAAAAGGTCAGCGTTAAAATTCTGCTGTGCTAGCTTTGCCTTGCCCAGGGCAAGTAATTTTTTTGACAGGTGAATAAAATATCATTAGCTTCTCCACTGTCATCAATCACCAAAGTGAAGACTGGGCGAGTAACCTCTCCAGACAGTCCTGGGGACGGCATTAGCCCCTGGTTTCTAAAGAAGCAGAGAGGGGCCAAGCCGGGAGGTTCTCTTTCTATCTAAATGCATGGGAGGCAGACAGCTAAAACCTCTTCCCCAACTCTGACTTTTTTTCCCTAAGCGTTAGAAGCTGACAACAGCATAGAAATGGAGATTTCACGTTGTCACTCCAGCCTTGCCAAGCTATTTGTGGCCAGGTAGCCCAAGCTGGGCTATATATTGTATCAGGGCATTGCTGAGAGCAGCAGCGTAAGTTAAGAAGAGAGAATGACAAATCTGAAGCTATTGTCTAAAGGTCACACACTTGATGCTTCTTTCGCATTTGTGTGAGTTAATTTACTTTAAAAAAAAAAAAAAATCTTCACAACAAAGAAAAATGAACAGAAATCTGTCCCTGAGACTGCCGTGGCCGTGAACTTCCAAAGCTATTGTGATTTCAATAGAAGAATAGGAGACACGGCCATCGAAAATGCCATTGATATTGTAGCAGATCATTGCTTAAATAGACCATAACAGCCTCCATTTCAATGGTTACTGAGAAACGCGTTAACCCCTTCCTGTCTGAGCGCCTGCACAATCTCTGCATGACACATCAAAGGAGACACACCAGATAGTATGAATTTCACACCCTTTTTCTGCCTCTGTCAGCTCCTCTGAGCTTCCCCGTCCCTTTCCTTTTCCACACTGCATCAGAGCTAGCCGCAAGGGCAAATCCTTTTAAGCGCTGGCAGAAAATCTGGGGTTAGCGCATTGTCTCACCACCCCCCAGCCCCGCTCCCCAAACCACCCAGGAGAAGGCAAAGCCTTCCCCAAAGGTCCCTGGCTCAGTGGCAGTTAAAGTGCCAACACTTTACAAAAAGGATATATACACTTTTTATACGTTTTAATTCTCAGTGGTCTAAGCCCCAAACCTTTCCAACTCTGAAAGGGATTTCATGGAAAAATTTAAAAAAAACCCAAAAGCAAAACCCCCAAACCCCCCAAAAACAATATTACTTTTTTGAACTATGGCTCTTCTCTTCCAGACCCCGAGAGGTTGTTGCAGTAGACCCCCATTAATCCTCTCTTTGAGGTTGCTCGTTTAGCTTGTTCTTAAACACTTTGCCATGTCCCACCACTGGGACCTCCTGAAAAATATTTCAGCTAAACATCTTTCAAAATGCGTCATGCCTCCCTGTCACCTTGATCTACAGATCCTGGGGAAGCAAAGAGTGAATGCAGGTTTCTTTGGAAAACAGGGACTATTTTCATAATGCTCCATATTAATTGAATCTTAATCCTTTAATTCTTTACTAATTGAATCTGGGACCACGTTTGCAGTTACTTAGCAGAGGACAGACACCAGGCTCACCAGTGCTGGCTATGCAGAGCATCCTCCTGCCTTTCCCACACCATGCTCTGGGCAAGCGCCGCTCTGGATTTGTGACATACTTTCATTTCTTCTCAGGCATGTACACACAGCTGTTACCTATAGAGGGGTATGAATAAATATGAACACAAATAAACCTACCTGACTTCCCCTCTTACCCAGTTGTTCATCTTGAGTTTCTCCAAGCTGATTATTTTCTACTAAACACTACGCTTTATACTCCAGCTGCTTGCTGTTTCATGAGATTAAAAGCTCCTTGCTACAGTCTGGCAGTCTCTTCTCCAGAGGAATACAAGGAAGAAACGCACAAGAAGTGCCCCAGCTTTCCACGGAGCGAGGGTGTCCGGCCCCGAGCTGGGATCCTGCTCCCTGCTGGAAGCCGTCAGCTGCGGCCCCGAGTCCCTGCTCAGCAATTTGCCACCCCAAAGCACCACGGGGCCACTGGCCACAGAGGTACAGGGACCTTTCCTGGGGCTTCCAGCTGCTACCAGACAGCTTTGAATTCATAGATAACTGCAAAAGGTAAATACACTTTTTGGTGAGTCCAGGGGAGGGCACCCCTTGGATGAAGGTTCATTAATCCTAATGAAAAGACCAAGGGTTCATTAATACTGCACAGCTCAGATTCCTCGAGCTCCTCAGCTCCTTCTGACACCCCAGGGACAATCCACCCTGTGTAGAACCTCTGGCACATCCCCAAAAGGGGCTGCTATGGAACCAAAGTGCT
Organism: Aramus guarauna; assembly: GCA_013400195.1. NCBI lineage: Eukaryota > Metazoa > Chordata > Aves > Gruiformes > Aramidae > Aramus > Aramus guarauna. The sequence goes on from VXBL01000638.1 coordinate 135,051, forward strand.
TTGCAGCCAGACACAGCTGGACCATCAGCTGCTTTGGGAGGTGCCACAGCGGTGGCAGGGATGCTCTTGGTGCCTAGCATGGATGAGAGCAGCACCCATGCTTCAGCTCACCTTGCTGCCAAGGTCTGGGCAAGGTGTGGCTCAAGAAGACACCAATGAGGACATTATTTGCTTCTCAGTTCTGGGGAGAAGGTAGCTATATTTTAATTTCAATCTCATTACTTACGAGCCTTAATTACTTTTACTTTTCCAGAAGATTCAGAGGCAAATAGCCATAACAGCCTCCCCTCTCTGCAAACAAAAAGGCAACCGGTTCACTGAGTTGCCACAAAATGACTTCTATAACCCCCTGTCCTGTTTCATGGAGGCCTTTGGGAGAGCCCAGTACAATGAGAAATAAAGCTACACTTTGCAGGGCTTCAGTGGCAATTTCCTCCCCATATGTTTCTCAAGACGCTCTCTTAATTTAGTTTGCCTATAATGAATTCTGTCATTATTCCAAACATCCATTCTCATGACCTAGTCTTATAGCATATCACCACCAAGTATCTTTTTTTGGCTATACAATCTCCCTGGGGAACTGAAAATTGTCTCCGTCTGCAGCACAACTATGCTGGGGAGCAGCCTGGAAAACAGACCCGAGATTATTCCTTTCTGTGTCAGTCATTTAAGCCTCTTTGTGTTAAAGTTGACATTTGTCTCGATGCTGTCTCAATAGGCCCCGCTGGCTGGGTTTCATTCAGTGCTTTGAGCGGGGGGAGAACTTGCCTCTTGTTTTACTTTCAGGCCATTATCGTGCCAAAGCGTGAAGGGAGGGAGCTGAATAACCACAAACAGGTGAGGCGGGGAGAGGCTTTCTGTCTCGGCTCTCAGCTTGCGAGAGTTGAGCTCTTTGGATGCTTTTCAAAGCCAGGAGCAGCCAAAAGCAATAATCCCCACCATGGGAGCAGGCAGGAAGGAAGGGTATCTGGTGTTGGCCAGAGATGTCCCAGTGCAGGGGAAGCGCATTCCCGCACGGTGACATCGCGGTGAGCCAGGACAGCTTCGGCGGTGCCAGAAATGCAGAATTTGAAAAATGTCCAAGCTCCACACCCACCCTGACTGGAGCTGCAGAGGAGTGAGGTGGCAAGGGATGCTTTTTAAGTCTAGGCACATGAAACGGCTGCTAAGAGTAAGGGGGTCTTTTCATTAGTCACCGCTGCCTCTGCCTACCCCCACTAGCAATCAGCAGATGTCAGACCTAGGGTTTTTGGCAAACCACCACCATTTTTCTTCCTTCCTCCCCCGTACCCCTTGATTTCGTTTAATCAGCTTGCAAAAAGAGATATTATTTTCTCCCGACCTTCACATGACTCCACGAGCTGGATGGCAGTGGGTGGGTGCCCATGGGAAGCGCAGGGAGCATCCTCCATGCAGAGATCGGATGCGGAGCTCCTGCCGTGTCCTTGCCACTCATGGCCTTGTCTTCACCACGTGGTGCTTTCATATGCATGTCTTCAGCACTAAGCCAAGAAGGTGGCATTTTTCTGAGGCACCCCAAAAGTGCCCTCTCCATACTGTAACCAGAGCCTCTCAGAAGTCCCTAGGAGCAGGAAAAGCACGTGCAAGGTCTTGGAGGAAAACAGGATCAACTGTTATTCTCCCCCCCCTATTCCATCCACCCTTGAATTTCGGTGACAGCTCCAGGAGGAAGGTTTGGCTCCTGCAGTCACCCTCTTGAGGGCTCTCTAAGCGAAAAGCTCTCCAAGGCACATGGCAAAGCACCCCCGCTTTGGAGGAGCACAATTAGGCACCTGTAGCAATATCTGCATCCCTGCCCCAGACAGCGTCCTGGCTCTGTCCCAGCCCACGCTCGCTTACTTCAGGCTCCACATCCTGGGGAAGTGTAAGATGTTACGCCAGCATCGCTCTGTAAAGAGAGAGAGGGAACAAGAGTGTGTTGTTTGGTAGCATCAGGCTTCAGCCCCCGCAATTGTGTGAGCTAATCAGGGGTATTACATGCATGTCTCTCGTGCGACTTCAGACGTCTCACCCCAAAAGCTCCTGTAACAAGGGATTAGGGAAGAGGCTGGGGAAGTTAAAAAACTCTCCACTGGAAACTTGTTTCAAGATGTTTACAGCCAGCTCCCGGTCAGAAAAGAGGTTGCTTTGTCTGTGCTTTACCTCGCGAGCCCGAGGACCGTGCGTGTGTGGGGCTTGTGCCGAATGGCAAAGACTGCTGCCCTGCTCTCGCCAAACTTGTGAAGATAAAAGCAACCGGCAGGAATGTGGTAGCCCAGGTTGAACCTGTGCCAGGTTGACAACAGAGCATCTCTACACATCTTGTTCTCTCATGGTGAAAGTCATGGTTTAATTCAGACAGTCGCACAGGCATGCAGGATCTCTCAGCAGCAGCAACACCCCCCCAGAAAGCTTTGTGCAGTGAAAACAAGCTCATTCCCTTTGAAATAGCCCAGGGTCTCAGTCACTGATTAGGGGTATTGGAGAGACATCCCTGACTAGGCTTGAAGGCATCACCCATCCCCAGCCCAAAAATCTAAGTATTGCATGACATAGAACGAATACCCAGGAGTTCAGAGAAAAGGTGAACAACATTTTCAAAAAGGGGAGGAAAGTATCAACTGTTCACGTCATGGTGATACAACACAACTTCCAAGTAGGAACAGTATGGGCAAAAAGCACCTGTAGATGTGGTCTGAGCAGATAAACCAGGCAGCCCAGTACCTACACTGGCCCATGCAGGTCTTTGGAGATAACCCGGAATCTTCACTCAGCATCGCTTCTGGTTACACCACAGATCCCAAGCCCTCGGGGATCCTCATTCAGATCTTTTTCAGCTCCCCTTGTCTTTTTGGAGCATACTTTCTCTGGGACAGAGCACCCATGGCACCCTGACCACCGGCACTCACTGCATGGTCACACCGCGCATCCATCCCACGAGCAGGCACAGAAGAACACCAGCACTCCCAGCCAGGACCTCCTCGTCACAATCACAACAGGTCTGGAAATGTTTGTGGCAGAAACAGCAATCCCTCTTCTCAGGGCCCAGTTTGGACCGATGCATGAATGAGAAGGTTTCCCAGCCAACTTTAGCTGGCAGAGCTGGTTTGTAATCAGCCAGGACCTATGGGAACACACAATACCTTGAACCCAATCAAGAAAATATCCCAGGAATGCCTGTTAATGCGAATCTTTAGAGGGGTAAAATGTTCATTCAAATCAGAGCAGGATGATTGATTCCCACCTAAGAGAAAAGCACAAATCAAAGTGATTCCTATCCAGGGGAGGAAAAAACAGTTTGATCTGAATGAAGTAAGGCTTGACAGCGGATGAATTCACATTTTTTCAGCTTCCAAGATAAACTAATACAATGGAAATCTGGATGCACAGACATTGAGGAAAGCTGTATTAGTAAGCCTCATTTGTATATTTTGCAAAACCAATTGAAGGGTTACACTCAAACGATCGTGGGCATCGCTTTCCTCCCAGGAAGCATCCTTTGCTTCCCTGCTTTACCTGGAAATCGCATTTACCCCCAGGTGTGTCGGTGCAGCAGTAAAAAAAGAGCTGGTCCTTTGGAAGGGCTCATGCAGCAGCGCCGGTTCGTGTGCGAGGTCACCTCCCCTTCTTAAAATTTTCCTCCAATGCGGAATTATAATCTCATGTGTCAGTATGCATTTTGGTTTATAAAACAGGCATGCAACACATCTAGAAGAAAAACTGCACCTGTCAAATGCCCTACCCCATGAAATAAACCTGTGCAATTTCGCTTTTCACCTAGTAAATACCCAAGCGCTCTCCAGAGTGGCCCCTTCCAGTATTCAAATCTGTTTCCATTAATATTAGAAGTTAGGAGGGTTTGGGAGAAAAGGAAGGAATTGATTAAAAGCAGATGGTTTTCATTATCTTGCTAATCACAATCCTGCAGGGTTTTTACAAAGAGAAAAAGAGAAAGAAAAAGCAACATCAAGAAAAGGTCATGCTAGGACTTTTCAAATAAAACATTAGAAAAATAACACTTGCAAGGATTTACTTCCCTCTCATGAGAAAATCAGCTTGTTTCATATCACAGCTCAGCCACGCTGGGAAAATGCCTTTGTGATACAGACATCATTCTCACATTTTGTGCTGGAACTGCAAACCTTTGCTGAACGTCTGAGAAAAAAAACCTGCTGAAAGGGTCATTACCTTGTGCACCGTCCCACAGCCTCCGGTGGCATTGCTGTACTCCCAGACTTTTTTTTTTTTTTTTTCCCCTTCCAAAGGGAAGTCACAAATAAGCAAATAAAGCAAAGAAAACCAAATAGAAATAAAACTAATAAGCAGTTTATTGGCCAGAACCAGGGTAGTGGGTAAACCCAGGGATGGATTATGTTCAAGATGACTGGCTCGAGTTCACTCGGAACAATTTTCTTGGGAGGATTTTCATTCTTGGTATCTGATCCTGCTCTCATTAAAGTCAACGAAAATGGTGTTTTTAACCATCCACAGCACTGGGAGAGATGCCTGTAAACAAAGGCCTCGGCACTTTTTCACGTTATAAAGTTGCCAGATTCGAACTGGTGATACTCAGCTTTGCTTCAGGACAGCAGGACAGGATGCCACTCACGAGGAGGTGGCTTGCGAAGGAAAATCCCAGCTGTGTTTTTCAACTGCAGGAGTGCAACCGTGTGCTTGTTCACCACCACACCCTCCTCCGCCTTTTCAAAACCCACCAGTCCCTCACAACAACCACCCAAGAAGCCCCTCGTGTCAAACCAAACCTGTGGGTACTCCTGCTCATCCCTCTGCTCCGTGCCTCTGGGTAGCCGGGGAGGGGGTACCAGTCCCCCAAGGTAGCAGTATCCCAGGGTGGTTTCAGCAAAGAGAGGATGTAAAATCCAGTCAGGTTATGCTCAGTTTCTTGGAATGAGAGGCACTAGGAAACCACCAGCAGTTGTCACTGACAATAGACTTTATTCTTTTCCTATGATTTTTCTTTTTTAAATAGGAAGCGGTTTTACAACATGCGGCCAAAATGTTCCACAAGTAGACAGGGTGCTACGTAAGCCAAAAAAGCTATGCGCTGGTGAGATTTTGTGGTCTTTGGGCTGAGATTCCTAAGCAGCTATTTATATGATAATTTATTTTTTAAACCACAAAAAATGACTCAAGACTGCCCCGAATGGCAGCAGATTAATTGTTAACGGTCTTTCTGTGCCATCTCACAAGGTACTAAATAGTTCAGAGGTGACTGAGCCCCAAATATGCCTCAACGTCATTCCTGCTCCCTGTCTAGGGATATACAGCACATCTATACTGATATTTAGGCTTGACCTAAAGTTTTACTTTAGCTATTCCCATATTCTCCTGCTGTCATTTTCTTACTCTCAGGCCAGTCCTTTTGTGAGGCGATGGTCTTGCCTGCAACACATTTAATTTTCAAGATGGGGTGAAAAAGTGTGAAATGGAAAGAGAGAAGGATAGATTTAGGTCTTGTTTGTAGGCACACGTACAAGAAAAATAAGCAGATTTGTTAAACTTGGGAAACCTAGTTTTCTGCAGCTTTTGCCTGTGTGTTTTCTGAAGGCAGCTAACCAAGGGTGAGACTCACACTACAACCTTCTCCCCAAAGGGACCAACTTGAGTCCCCCTCCATCACGCTACTTATTTTTATGAAACTTAGAAAAGTTTAACCTCATTGGGATTCTGTCCCATGTGTCAAACGGGGCTGGAATCAGGCAATTGAGTCAAAAGCTTTTCCCTTTTTTACCTAAGCACTGTTTTCTTATGAAACCAAAAGAAAACCCCAAGGCCATTCCTTGGAGGAGGCAGCATGCCGTCTCCTCATGGAGTTACAGCCGGTCTCCACATCCCACGTGCACACGGAGCTGCTGTATGTACGTTAGGTAAAGCGGGGCTGTGTGGAGCCCGCGATGCCCAGGGCTGCAGAAGTCAGCCCTCACTGCAGTGAAGAGCACCCGCAGCTGAGCACCACGCTGGGGCTTGGCTCTCACTGGGAAGTGGGTGGTTTGGGAGGCTGGAGACACCCACACGGCTCCGGACTAGTGAGTCCCTGCTCACATCGACTGCTGGTTCAGCATCGCATTTAACACCCATCTTTCCAGGCCCAAGCTTTGAGCGCTCCTGCTACGGGGTAGAAATAAAGCCAGAGCCAAGCTGGGGTGGCATGAGAAACACCAAGAACAAAATACGTGACTATAGCATCTCTTCAAGCAGTTGTCATTTCCAACGTCCCCATGCAAGAGTCTGCTCCCCAGAGGGTTAAAGCCTGACCATGCCCGCATTGCAGGCAAGGGCTCACCGTTCCCCTGAGCTTTCATTTGCCCGTTATCTTGCCTGCAAGTCCAAGTCTCTGCAGTATTTGCGAGAGGAAAGCCGGAAAGCATATATTTCTGGTTAGCACTTATTAAATAAAAAGATCCCAGATAAAAGAAAGGAATACTGTACTAATGCTGATGCTGCAGAAAGATAAATGGCAGCCTGGAGTCCTCGGGGGCTCTAAGTTATCTAGTTAAATAAAACACCCCACCCTGCATGCCGAGAACAAAGTGGGGTACGTGGTCACGGCAGGCTGCGCGGTGACCGCCCGGCGGTGAGCTCAGCCCAACACCCGGCCAAGAGACACCACCACACCCAAGAGAAGCAAAACCCTCCAGGAAACATGATTCTCCTCCATCAGTTTTTGTTTTAATAATTTTGTTTTACTTCCATTTAACTTCCTTGACCCAAGCAATGCTGCTGGGTCAATCTTCTGTTTGCCCAAAGCCACCAGCCAAAAGCTCCCCCCTTCTTTCTCACTCCTTTTTCCATCTGTACAGATGTACTTAAAGAAGAAAAAAAAAATTAAAAATCACAAGACATCTTTCATTTTAACTTCATAGTCAGCATCATGCACAGCTATTTTGGAAAAGCACAGGGAAATACCCTGCTCCTCATACCACTGGAGCCCATTTCCCTCCTCCCCAGCCGAACACCGTGAGCCACCAGTCACACAGTGTGCCACAACCCTTTTGGTGGAACCAAAAACTGAGTGACCTGGGTAGAGGTAGAGGGAAAGGCAAAAAATCCCAGTAACGCTCCCAATCTGGCTGGGCTTTCAGGCTGGGGATGGGTGCCCAAGCTCAGCGGGCTCCTTGATGGCCCCACCTGCAAACCCTTTCCATGCATTAGTCTTTCTCCCTTGCCCAAGTCACTTGGCTGGGTTCAGACTAGATCTTTAATAATCTTTTGGCCTAGGGCCAAATATGGCAAAACTTCAGCCAAAAAGGCCAGTGTTTCCAAGGAAAGCCTGCTTGCTGGGATAGGTGCAGGCAGTCGTGGAGGAACGACATTTCTTCATCGCCCACAGCAGGGCCATCGAAATTCAGCCAGCGGGGGCTTCCTCAGCTGGAAAGACACCACCAGCCAAAACAAATGCTAAACATATTCCTTACCGTCTTTCTTAATTTTTATTTTTTTTTAATTTTATTTTTTAAACATGGTGATTTTGGAGCGGGGCGGGGAGGGGTTGCTCTCTGATGTCCTGAGGGACTTTAGCGCTGGGAATCCACCCGCATTACTCCTGCGCACGTGGCACGACATAACCATGTTATCTGTGTCTGGGGAGAGTATCCCCGAGCCCCCAGCACACAGAGCAAAGCAGCGGCCATGGGAACTTCCAGCAGCTCCCCGGGCCTTGGGAGAGTGGCTTTGCAGGAAGGGGCTCCAGCTGAGCACGCGAGATTTTCCCCAAGACAAAATGCCTGCCTTTTTTTTTTTTTTTTTTTCCCTTTTCTCCTCTCCTCACTGAGTTGATGGGAAACTGTTTGCAAAACTAGAAATATCCCCTATGGAAAAGTCTGAAAGAATTAAAAAAAAGAGTGAAACAGCTGCATTCTTAAAAGTCACTGGAGTGGAATTTGATGGAAGGTAAGATCTTCCGTAGTGTTTTCTAATGCCTTTAAGAATTCAGTGGCAGAGATCTAATTTTCTGTTAAGTTCCACAAGGAGTTTACGAACAAAATCCATCGAGATAAAACCCGCTGTTCAGTACCGTACGCTTAAGGTTTTTTTTTCTTTCTTTCTTCCTAGATAATCAAACCTTCACCTAGATACTAAACTGCAGAGGTTTAGCTGTAATTTTAAGATAGAGCTCACACATTGAAAGACAGATCATGTCTCGAGCATATTCTGAAACAGACTTTTAGGTATTAATTCTGTTATGAAAGCACTACCATCAGCCCCCAAGTTTAGATGGAGCTGGCACTGCACTTACAACAGAGTTAATAACGCTGATACACGTGAAAACTGCAGCGCAGCTTCTCCAGGCACACGGCGTCGGGACCCTCCGAGTACTGACACTGCTGCAGCAAGGCAGGCTGAGTTTGCAAGCTGGACTCACTGGGATAATTTAGGAGTTAGTATGTTATTTTTGAAGCTTGCCTTCAGAAATTGATAGTTTGCTATCAGGCTACTTTTAGCCCTGATTTATTTCAGTGCCAGAAGAGCACAGACCTGCTCCAGCTCCTCCATTCAGAAACCCTTCGTGTAAGGGCGGGAGGGATGGGAGGAGATGATGTCCAGCAAATGGACACCATCCCTCAACACAAAACCATCTCCATAACAAAGACAATGAAGCTTTTTTATAATCTGAGAACATCACTGTTTTATGTTTCTGCTATTTTGAAAGGGTGTAACACATCACTAAAAATCAGTATAAATAAGCCTAAGCCACTGTGTAATTCCTGAACAGTGGTGCAAGGAGGAATCATTTAGGATCCTGTAAGTTTCTAAATCTCTACTTGAATTTCTTGTCACTTCTAATGACGGTCTGTGCCTGCAACCATACCCTTCATTATTCATATGTGGACCTAAGGTAGTTTATCGCCCAGGAGAAAGGGCTCATCTTGAGCAATTGGAGTCATCCCTGGTACGTCATCCCAGGTAGCACAGCAATTACTTTAGATTTCACTGATGGCACATCCCATCGAGCCAAAGGAATTGCTCCTAGGACTGGAAAAAAACAAAGCCCAAAAAAGGCACACAACCCAGAAGTATCACGTACTGAATTGCTCAGAGACACATCAGGGTTACAAACTGCTCAGCACACCAGAAAACAGACACGCCGCCGACACAGCGGGGCAGAAGTTACCATCACGATACACATTGTCGTTTCGGTAGTCGATCTCCAACTGGTATGAGGTGGAAAGCTGTGCTGAGCATCAGCAGTCTGTGGTTCAGTGAAGTCCAGCAGCTCTGGGAGCTCCTCTGCAACGGGCTGCCACCGCCGCTCCGACCGTCCCGGGCTGCCACCGCGCGCTCGGAGCATGAGGTGCTGGGATGGTGCAAGAGCCGCTGGCAGCGATGCAGGTGGGAGGACGTATCACTGCACAGTGTCTGGCCCTGGATGGGAAAAGCGTTACTGGGAATTGTCTGAGCTAAACGGGAAAGCTTTGGGTCAGATCTTCGGGGAGAGTTTCTAACCTGCTCTTCCAAATGAAGTCACCTGCAGCCTCCAAGGCAAGTCTCATCGAGAGACTTGCTCAAGACGCCGATGGCCTCGATGAGTGATGTGCAAAGAACGTAGTCAAGCCTGGCAGAGCGAGTGCCAGCTGAATGCAATTTACATTGTAAATACTCACTGTTGTTTACCTAGCAGATGAACAGCACTCGGCATGACTGCTGCAATCGTAACACTTGGACACTGGCACTCCAAGGTCATGCATAGGCATAACTGGCTCCTTTCATACAACTGAAGACTTTGACACACTCTTTTACCCTCTTCTACAATCACTTATGCTTACAGTAGTCTCTAGGATTATGTCCATACCTGTGCTTCCTAATTAATCCCATTACGAAGGACACTACAGATGATGATGCTTTATTTTCATTGCCTTAAAGATACAGGCTGCACTGCTTAAGGCCTGGGCTTTGCACAGGGAATATAATTGGTTTGAGATCACATGAATCTAATGAGATTTCTCTCCTGAGTGTGCAGTAAAAATGCACATTTCCTGTCCACCTAACAGTCCCCGATACAGATGTTCTGGTTCTCTCAACATGTCACATTACCCCGGTCTGCAGGAACACCAAGGACTGAATTGCATTTGAGGTTAGTAAAGTGAGGTGGGGGCAGCAAATTTATGTGCTTTACAATGGCAGATTTTTTGGTTCCTAAGACAATTAGTACGTTTGCTTAAATTAAAGGAGAAAAAAAAAAAAATTACATTGCAGCTCAGCATTAACATAGGAACCACCAAGTTTTTGGAGGTTTGCTCAGCAACTCGAGCGTGCGACCTGGCACTCGTGGCTGGCTCACAGTAACGGGAGAATTGCCATAGTCCATCAGAAATGGGAACACATCGCACTGGAGGGGCCATTGGTGCAGGGGGTTAACGGGAGCAGAGAGTCCTGCAGCAGCACTTTGAGCTCGCAGCTATCTTAGTTCTTTGCTGCAGATAAGGTTTTATGTCTGTTCCTCCAAGGGGGTAACAGATAGAGAAGTGACTTGCCAAAGATCATACAAAATATGTCTCATGAAAACAAGGCATGAAACCAAGAATCGCTGATTGACAGTGCTGCAATGGCCCAAACGCCACACTCGGGCCAAGTCCTCCTTCCGGGAAGCTCAGCTGAGCACAAACGCTTCATTTTCCAAGAGCAGCTCTGCTCCAAGCCTTGCATCTCCCGGGCAGCAAAGGCAGCCAGCTCGCTCTCCATGGAAACTTGAATACCCAAAGTGGTCTGAGCAACTCTCCCCACAACCAAACACTTACTTACATGAAGATAAAAGGTTTTTGCAAGTCTGCAGAGCAGCATTTCATCACAACCTCTCCTGTATCACTAGTTTTTAGGGGGTTCCAGTAGGAGCACAGAGTTCGCTGCCCAGGGGGAGATTTATCCTGAGCATTTCTGCAACACCAGCACTGACCACATAGCTGAGCAGCTTGGAAAGTCTGAGGACACGGATACTATAAGATGCTAAACACAAAACAAACAATACTTTTGTTGATCATTAGATCTACTGGCAGCCACACACCAGTGCCCTGTACAGACACCCGAGGCAACCAAAGGGAACTCTAAATGAAAAACCAGCTGTGGTCAACCTGGCTGAGTGCTCTGGGAGGACACAAGCCGGAGATGGCAGACATTTCTAGGGGAGCATATCCCTTGCTGACCACCATCTGGGAAAGCATGAATTCGGTTTTACTTGAATGCTACTCAGGATTTTGTTTTCAAGAGAAACTGCAAGGCAGGACACAATGACGCACTTGTCCCATTGAAGCCTCGGGGCTGGCACTGGCAGGGCAGGAGGTGCTCGCAGTCTTGGAGCATGAATTCCCACTGCTCATCCCTGTGTTGTTCAGGATCCCAGGGCTTTGCAGTGAGGAGGATGCCCTGAAGAAGCCACCCTGGGATGGGCTTCATGCTGTCAGGGATGCAGCTGTGCTGCAGATCCACCCCAGGCATCCCTCCTGGATTTTATTGACTTGGTTTGCTCTCTGCAAATGGACGTAGGGATAGAAGGGCACAGCAATAGTGGCAAGGTACCTTTGGCTCTTAAAAAGAAGCTGAGAGTCCAAGGAGCAAGTGACAGTTTAGGAAGACCCACAGGCTTACAGTTCCTCTGTTTTTTTAGGATACATTTTAGTCATTCAGTGCCAGCTGCTGTACCCAAGGAACCAGGTAACAACCGCTCAGGTGCACCCTCTTCCCACACCTTTCCATTACACTTCAGTGTTACTGATCTCAGCCCAGCACGCACAGCTGGTGAGACACTGAGACACAGAGGACTGGTGCAAGGCTCTCGGCTACAGTGAAAGGGAACAGCCTGAACAGGGAACCAAGAGGTGCTGCTGAACTCAGGGTGTCTCTGGTACTTGGGTTCCTCCTTAAGATGCCAATGACCTGGCCTCTCTCATATTTGTCCAACTCACCTGTAGGGGTTATTGACAGCAGCAAGGACCGTTTCTTGCTGTGTGCTCAGCCAGTGCCCAAAAGCAGGTCCCGAGGCTGGACCAGCACAGCAATGGTTCAGCACAACTGACTGTGCCAGCAGCTCTGGGATGCCCAGGCACCAGCACGGTGGAGCCAGCTCATGTCAGACACTGCAGCTATATCTCACTCAGAGAAGCTTAAAAATTAAAAGTAATAATAATAATAAAAAATCACAAGTTATCATCAACAGCACTGCTGATGCGCAGAATGCACATGAGCTTGGATCTGTGCAAATTGTACCTTCTTCTGGATGCTCACCAAGCACCACCCAAAAGGATGCTCTTGGAGAGGGCAGCAGTGTCGGGGTGCCAGCGGCCCCAGCAGAGCCCACTCCCTGTAGCTAAGTTGGCAATGCCATCTAGTGCATAGAGGCAGAAATAGCACAGTGTCTGCGGGCGGGCAGGCAGGCAGCCCTGCACAGCACCAGATGTGCAGTCCAGATGTGCTCTCAGCCGGGGCGGTAGAGATGGCGACGGCACCAGGCTCTGGCCGTGGCCCCTGGGCACCAGTGCCCCTGGCCACGCTCACAGCCCTCGCTACACATGGTCACGCAGGGTGATAGATCACCTGCCCTAGATTTTTCCCACCCCAAAAGATCCCGGCCTTATCCAGAAATCCCCACTTGCCTTGACAGGGAGGGGAAATCCTCCCCTTTCCCCAAAGGGTTTCGATTGAATTGTTCCAGCTTCATCAGCCTGTGGTCTTTATGGCCAATATAGCTGAACATTTTGGCTCGCTGGCGTCACTCGAATGCAAAACATCTCCCACAGAAGCATTTTTTTCATGCAAGGCAAACACTGTCTCAGTTAACAAGAAACATTTTTCTTAGACATGAACAAAGGGTGAGGTTTCTTCAGACAAAGGAACCAAAGGTTTCCTTTTATTGAGAGTGTTCTCTGACGCAGACTGAAATCTTTTGCGTTTCAGGGATGGGAGTTTTTTTTGAAGCACCAACTTTTTCCAAAAATATATCTAGGCTGATTATAATTTTCTTCTTGTTCAACTTTTCTGTAATTTCACCAGTGATTTAAAACATTTTTTTAAATGGAAATAATTTGGCTGTTAAAAATATTTTTAACCAAAAAAAAAATACATCTTCCACTAAGAATGTGTGACCTCTACAAGCAAAATATTTCAATAGCTATTGAAAACAGATTTTTGTTAAGAAAATAACGAGTTATGAACTTTTTGTTTTGTTGAAAAACAGGCCCATTTCTAGCTCGGTAAGATGCAGTTCTATCTCCAACTGTTTTCCTAAGTTGTTCTGATTTAAATGAGACAACTTTTTTTTTTTTTTCTTTTTTAAAAACCTTTTCATTTTTCCCATACCTTTAACAACACATTCAAGACTCTGTTCCTCATTACAAACTCTTTGCCTTACAAGTGCTTTAGACATTTAATAGGCACAAAAAGTCAGAAGAGGGGGGGAAATGGGTCTACCTGGCCTGGATTTAGAAATAGAGTTTAATAGACGAGGTCCACCCTACTTGTCGCTGCTGAAGGTTACGGGTGTAAGAGCCAGGCTGGCTCCCCACTCTATACTGAATTAGCAGAACGATGCGGAGGTAGAGCAGAAGGGATATTTCACGGTTGCCACTGGTGTGCTCCAAGGGTTAAATCCACCTTGGCCATGCAAGGACCAGCAAAGCCTCTCTGTAGATGAAGCCGTAGGGGCTGGATGAAGCGGGACCCGCAGCAGGTTCAATCCGACTGCTGCTGGAGGCAGCGGGAGCTGCTCCACAGGCTTGGAGCTAAGTCAGGGCTTAAGTAGCAACTGGAAGGATAAAAGCTTGTGGGATCAGGCCTTAAACCAACAGCTCCCGACTTGGTACAGCCTCGGAGAATGTCTAAAATAACCAATATCGTTACAGGCCCGCATGTTAAAATAAATGAAAATCAATAATGTTAATAGACATTAATTCATGCTAATAGAATCACTGCTCCAAAAGCAGAGTTAATAAGCCCAGCTAGACCACTACCACTGTCTACATATTAAAAAGATCCAAAACATTTAAATACTGACCACATTCCTTTGAAATTAATAGTATTTCCTTTGGATTACGCATTGATCTTGGCTGAGCCGTGCTTGACATCTGGAGCAGTTAAAATAGCAACCTGAACAGCCATAGTCTGCCACTAATTTTGAAAGGAGAAAACCAATTTTAACTTATGTGCTCTCATTAAAACCACTCCGCTGTCTCAGTGCTGGGCTCAGGAGAGCCACGAATCCACCGCCCACAGATTAGCTGAGCCGCAGCTGCTGCCAGTGCTCGGAGGCGGCTGCACCACCACACCCCGGCTTGCCCGAGGTTAAGCCCCAAGGCTGCTTACACGGGTCCCCAAAATCCCTGTCTTCCTGGAGGAAAGGCCCCTTGCACAGAGCCCTGGTGCTCACTTCTACATTGGAGACGTCATTTCATTGCTTACTTTCGCGTAAGGAGTTCGGGTTCATTATGGCCAAGGCTGTTCCTGTGCTCAGCTCTGTGCCATGGTCCTGCCTGTCCCCCGGGACACGCAGCCTCAGCGCAGCCTCCACCATCACAAACTCCTAGGAAGCCTCCAGGCACTGTCTCACCCAGCCAGCGCGCATGTGACGGTGGGGCTGGAGGGGATTTGGGTGTTGGAGGGTTCTTCTCCCTTTAATGCTTTTGTAAAGGAAAGGATGGAATCCATTGCTTCCTCCATCCATCAATACAGGTTTGCTCATGGTTTTACTCAAGCTTTCCATGCACCTCACAATCATCTAAGTTTAGCAACTCCTCACAGCTGGGGTTCCTGCTTCTTCAGTGCTCTGGGTGTGGGCAGCAAGGGCATGAAACTGGGGGAAGGAGCAAACCGCCCTTTGCAACAGGGACAAATCCCGCCAGAGGAGGTTTTCCCTTCCAGAAGCCTTAAATTCATTTCTGGTTCCTGCAATCGCCTGGAGGGTGCAGTGCAAAACCCACGTACAAACCTGGCTCCCGCGCCCTGCTGTCAGCTGCACCTCCCTCCCATCCGAGCTGCAAATGAACCGCTCTCACCCTGCAGTGGGGCTCCAACGCCGCAGTGAGGAGCACACATCGGGTGAGCACGGCTCTGTCGGGAGGGTGGTCAGCCAGAGCCTCTTCAATGCTTTTGGCCGAGGTGGCCAACAAGAGAGGGAACCCGGGAAATGGAGAGTGCGCTGCGTCGCAGAGAAAACCATCACAGGAGCACAGGTCAGAAGGAGCTACTGCCAGCCCTGCTCAGGAAAGAAGCTGCTAATACAACACTGCAAAGCCGACCTTCAGTTAATGCACTTTGACAACAGAGTGAAAGAAAGGACAGGAAGCAAAGGGGTGGCAGAGATGCAGCTCAAGGGCTGCCCGAGGCACTCATCTTGTGCCCTCCTCTTATTTCTGACCATCGCCTGTCGGCCCCACAACGCTGGGAGCTCCTGGATGAGCCTCAGACTCACCCCTGTGCCATGCCAGCACCAACGTGATGGAGCACACCTTCAAAGAAAGGAGTTTTTACCTCTTTTCTAATCATCAGTTTGCAGCCAAAGGTTCCCTCTGCGGCACAGCACGCTTGCACCCAGGAGCTGAAGGGTAGTTCTGCCCACCAACCATCCCGCTGGCCACAAGCTCCTCGGGGACCTCATCCCCATCCCTCTGGTCAGGACAAGGCTCCCCAACAGCTTCTCCTGCCCGTTATTGCCTGTGCAAAGCACAGCAGCCCCATCTCCTCCATAGGTGCTCCCTCCAGGCGGGTGGCAGCGAGCAGGGGTGTTGTGGGGGTGGCTGACAAAAGACCAGCTGAGCTATCTGCTGTACATACATTATCCCTTTCGCTAGGAAGGCAAACATCAGAATTATTTAGAGTGGAACACACAGGGAATAGAACACACCTAATTTCTTTGGCTAATTATTTTCAGGCAACGAGGCTCTGGAAGACTTCTATCAAAGACAAGAGCTTCTTTGTAATGCTGACTCTCTTGGCCTCTGGCTAGCCAAGAGCCCTTGCTCTCCCATGTAAACACTGGTCTCCAATTGTCCCTGCTCAAACCTCAAAATCCCACCGCTATTTTGCAGCAACAAATTCTTATTCAGTACTGAAGTGGTTTTGAATGCACAACCAACCCAAGAACTTAATAATGAATAAACAGTGATTATGTCTTTTAATTTTTTTCCTATGGGAAAAGTAAAAGTAGCAAAGCCATGACACACCAGCCAAAGTTCCCACTTGCCCCAAGACACAGAGGAGCATCTCATCGGACCTGACTTCAGGACACAGAAGTCAGCACCTCATTGCAGTCCCTGAGACATTTGACCTGAAGCATCCCCACAAAAGCAGCATGGGAAATTCAGAGCAAACATCGAAGTCATTTAGAACCATTTGAGAGAGAGCCACTTTTTCTCTTACTCCACTACCCCATGCACGTATCAGGGTGCCCAGCTCCTCCTCACCTGCAAATAGAGCAGGGCAGCTGCTCACCCCCAAAATCAGAGGGGTGGTATCAAGACACATGCATTGAAAGCTGCCTCCAGAGCCCTGCAAGACAGGCTTCATTTAGGATTGCACATACCAGCTCTGACACAAACACATTCCATTATGGGGATTCCTACGAAGGCAGCCATAAAAAAAAAAAAAAAAGAAGGGGGGCTCTTGGATAAAATCAGAATAGGTTTTCTACTGCAACAGCCCAGTTGATATGTATCTGTGACCTTGCCTCCATAAAAGAGTCCCTGGAAATGCAGATGCCCCTCCTGTCAGTGAAAAGCCTCCTGCGGACTTCAGCAGTCAGAGCTGCTTCTTGCACAAGACAGCAAGCGCGTGTGTGGTACTGGCATGGGGGAAATGGCTGAACATGTACAACAATTAGCTTTATAAATGTAAGATTTCAGCTATTGTTTTAGTTGCCTGTCTCTGGGGATCCTCAGCATTACTGTATTATTGATGATGCTAAATGGGGTTTTCAACAAAGCTGGTTTGAAGGCTTGTGAATGCCAAAACAGCATTTCAATCCATTAAACATCACAGACGAAACAATTTCTCCTAAAAATAATCATCGGTTCTTCCCACCAGAAAAAAATAAAAGTCTGGCCAATTCCTAACGTGCCAAGTTTCAGGCAGGCCTGATTTTTACAGCTAAGCTTATAAAGCTCTGAAGAAAAGCAGGTTTATAATGGAAACACCGACAGAGCCGAGTTGTAGTTGAAGAGCAGCCACCCTACACAATAGGGCTGCCAGCAACCGCCGGCAAATGCATTCCACCTTGCTAATCCTGAATTTTCCCGTTCAGAGGAAAAGATGAGATGTCTTAACTCCTGCTAACATCCTCACCATTATGTCGATGCAAATACAGTCACGAGGCAATTACCAGCCCAGCCAAGGGCCAGCCATTGTGGGGCTGACAATAGCTTGTCAAGCCCTTCGGAGGAGAAACAAATACCCTCAACCTTCTCCAAGATTTTAAGTCTCAGTATAAATCAGTAACCCAATTAATGAGGGATTTAGCATATTGATTTGCATCAGATTGCAGGAATTAATGACACACGTAGCGGGAGACAATGTGGCAGGACGCGCTGGGAGGATGAACAGCTACGTAGGGGGATTGTATTGCCACAGTACGTGAAAGAGGGGCATGGGCACCCCGGATTTCATGACAGGGATGCAGCTGCTCCCACTTAGCTCCTATGCGGCCATCAGGGAGACAGACATTACCTGGCTGTTGAAATGGCTAACAACCTGAGGCAGGTCTGACAATGTAAATTTTAAGAGCTGCTTTTTAAATGAGAACTCCTGCTTTAACGGTTGGGGGTTAAATGGCGATGGCTTCCAGGGGAGACCATCAAGGTCTGCGGGTGAGAAACATTCCTGCTCTGCTCCCGCCAGGACATAGGGCACACACAAGAGGATCCCCCACAAAAAAGCAAAGGCTTGGGAAAAAAACAGCCAGGGCAGCAAGGAAACGGGGCAAAGCCATTGGGACGGGGCTGGAAGGAGCCCAAAAGCACAGAGGCCAATGCAGCAGAGACGGTTCAGGGAGGAAAAGCACCTCCACCGGCCCCCCACCAGCACCCAGCCTGTAACGTGGGGATAGTAAACAGAGGAAGGCAACAGGATGCTAGGACGTGCTGTCAGCATCCTCCAAAACCTGCCAGGTTTAGCAAAAGCCTCTCCCCCATGCCCTCTTGCCCCTTCTGCGCCTGGCAGGGTCCCCCCGCTCTCACCAGGCTGCCTAGCCCAAAGGACCACTGAAAAGGATGGTCCTCCCTTCCAGAACAGACGGACAAAGGGACCGGGCCATGCCCAGGACGCCTTCCCCCCCTCCCCGGGCAGGCAGCCCCTCCTTGCTCCAGTAGCTATAAAAGGGCTCTCAATCCATGTAATCCATTAGATACAAATTACAGCAATTTAAGCACACTTGACCCAGAATTACAGCAAGCCCATAAAGAGCTGCATCTTCCCAGGCAATTTACACTGTTATAAGACCTCAAACAAACCACAGAGAGGATTAAAAAACAACAGCAAAAATAAACAAAACAAAACAAACCCAGAAAACATGATGCTTTGAAACAGCATTATCAAGAAATTAAAACCATTAGCAGGGTTAGTTTGTACTCAGGTGGTCCTAAAACCACCACTATTGCACAATCTCTAACAAACATGTGTCTGGCAGATACCGTTAACCATTCAGTCACAGCCACTTGAAAGAAGATGCCATGAAGCACAGAACTACATGACCATTTGGGACGGGGACTGCCACCCCCAGCCCCAGGGACAGGAGGGACAATGCTGACCCAGCAGCTCCTCACCCTCCCAGGGTGGCTCCCGGCTTCGAGTCCCCACCGTCTCAGGTCGACACAGATCCCACCAGGCAGGAGGGGGATTGCAATGTTCCTGCATCAATTTTCACCCTCTAGTAAGTATTTTTTTATTTATTTTTAAATTACTAGTAGCCCTAGATGGCATCCCAAGTTAGAGAAGCAGCAGAGGACAGGCCACCCTCCCACCAACCATGCAGACACTGCTGTCTTGGCTTACGGACCACTGCGGGCAGCTGGCCACTGGCCATCACATCAGGCAAAGACTTGAGGCAGTGACACTCTGCAGTTATTGTAGATATTCAGTCTGGCTTACACGGAAAAATAAAACCATCAGCATTTAAAAAAA
>VXBL01000638.1:154557-208404 GCA_013400195.1 Aramus guarauna
TGGGGGGGGGCTGCAGGTAGGAGGGAAGAGGGTGGCTTTGGGGGGAGGGTGACAAACAGGGCCAGCAATTACTGTGGGACACACGATAATGAAAAACATCCAAACAGATGGAAGGGATTTTTATGTGTCTTGCTCCAAAATGTCCAACGCCAGATGCTATCATGAGAAAGGAGCCAGGACCACGCCAGAGATCTCACCTGGTCCAGCAAGTCTTACATCCAGCTAAAGCAAACAGAGGACAGCAATGGAAACTCCAGCACCATCAGGTCTAGGAAATGACCAACACGCTGAGAGGTTGCACTTTCCAGAATTAATACCCCAAGGTGCCGGCAAGGACAAAAGCCAGGTTGGCTGAGCCGGGGGGCAGGAGCAGGACCCTGTCCCGGGGGTGCGGGAGGACTCCTCTTGCTGCCCTGGTCATTTGTCCCCAACTTAGGGCCACAGCACCCATGACAGCACAAAACGAGACTGATGACAAGAGTCCCATCACATGCTCTCCTTTCCCCCTTCTTTGCTACCCGAAGCGTAAATACGGGGGCTGGTCGCTGGAGGAGCCCAGGGCAGCCCGACCGCGCGTGTCGCCGGCGAGACTATGACAGCGCAGAGCTGTACGTGTTTCCGAGGAGGCACGGAGCTGTTAAAGCGTGTCCTTTCAAGGGCTGTATTGTTTAATTCCAGCTCCTTGGGAGACAGCACCTCACATGCTGCCAAGAACACCACCTTTCTGGTTCATTTTGCATTTGAAGCTCGTTAGCAATTCCATTTATTTTAATTATTAATTCTATGTATGGGAATTTTTCTTTAAATCGTGCTCATAATGGCAATGATTATGTGGGGAAAAAAAAAAATACTTGAAGGAAGGGAGCACATGCCTTCCTCAGAGTCAGCAGCACGCCTCGTCCCTACCATTACGGTTCAGTTTACAAGCTCTTGTCAGAGAGCAGATTTCACACACAAACACAAAATAAAAGCAGGAACACAACTTTTGATCATTCTACATTGATGTTTACTCTTGTTTCCTGTAGCCCCAGGCAACAAATCTGTCCTTTATATAGCGGAGGATCGTTGTGCTATCAACAAAGTCAACTGGACACGCTTAAAACTCACGGCAGGTCTTTGCATTGGTGGCTTGTACCAAACTAAGGAATAATAATTAGTAAGCAATTAGTCGTAAAACGATAAATATAAATTCAGAAACGTTTTTTCTGAGCAGAAAGGCTTGATAGCAGGAGAATTTACAAGCAAATTTCTTACATATGAACACTTACGTCAAGAAGGGAGATGTTGGAGAAGTCAGTCCCTTCGAACACAAGGGCTTTTGTTTTACCATTCTCTGAGCTCTGAAGAATTTTTTTATTTTATTTTTATTTTTTTCTTCATTCAACTTTGCCGGCCTGCCAGCTGGGTGTAAGCCAGAAGGGTTATCCAGTCAGACCTTACTGCGATATATTTACAATGGTAGTGCATCTAAGGTTTGTTTATTTCGGGATTAAAATTCAAATGGCTAGAATCATTTAAATAATTAAAGGGCAATCAGAAAATGCCATGAAACCAAACAAATCAGGAAAAGTCATGGAAACCATCAGCAATATTTAATTCAGAAATTCTCTTTGTTAGGGAACTTAGCTGAAAGAAAACAGCTGGATGTAGTTCAACCCTCTAAATTAAAAACAATCTAACAAGGTCTATAGGGATAACTCTTTCAGCTACATATTGGAGACCAGATTCACTTCTACCAAGTAAATGTAATAGCACTCAAAGCTAGAAAGGAAATTCCTCAGAACTGAGGTAGTTTCTAAGTATCAGCACATTTTCCAATTCCTCGCAAGGCAACTTAGCTATTTACAATCCATTTTTTCCCACACATAAATTTATAACTTTTTCAATTTTATGCTTCCATGATTTATTTTCTAAAGAAAAATAATCTAGCCAGAATATTCCTACTCTACTAACATCATGTTTTAATAAATAACTGGCTACTTCTAGTAAAATTAAGCCTCCAGGATTGTTTATACCAGCCAAGAATATTCTGTCTTTATAGCTTTGCAGAAATTTGGTGTGAAAATAAGTTGAATATAACGCTGACCCTGAGCTAACAAGTAATTAATGCTTCAATATAAAAATAGAAAATTATCCTTAAAACACAAGGGTGGAATAGAGCAAACCCTCTCTCCCTCTGGATTGCTCTTCTGGCCAGATCCCAGCATCCAGCCAGACTAAAAGGCTACCTAAAGCAGAAGGAGACGTGCAGAATAATTTTGAGTCTTTCCAAAGACTTTGTTTTCTCTAAACTATTTTAAAAATTATTTCATCTCTTTTCTTAAAAATATACATTTCTTTCACTAACGAGTTGCTGTTCACCACAACACCGTTCCAACTGCGAAAGCACAGGTAGAGAGAGGAGGGTGTCTCGCCTAGTGCCGAAAAGCTACAGCCGCTGGGCATCAGCTCCCAGGAGACCAAATACATGGAAAAGGAGGTGTCCTCAGCCCTGCCAGCTCCTGCCTGCTCCTACTCGGATCTGCCTGCAACAGTGCCACAGGCGCTGCCCGCCTGCTCCTTCCCTTTTCCCCCCATCGGAGAGGAACCAAAACTCTTGCAAAAACAAACCCAACACCACCCCGCCTCCCCTCCAACACAGTACTCCTTAAAAATAACAACAACAAAAAAAACCCCGAACAACAACAAAAAAAAAAAATCAATCCAGCATTCATCTAACAAACTTGCAGACAAGACGCATGTTGGCATGTGGATCTGCAACACGACAAGTTGCTTCCAAAGGAACAAGTTTAATGCCTCATTCCCACGGGGGATGCACGTCGGGAACTGACCTACAGGAGTTACAGCTAATTGCAAGGATCCTGGGGAACAAACTCTTCTTAGTGTCTGCGGAATTCTCTGTAGCCTCTTCCAATTTAACCAAACCTCCTGTAAAGAAAGTACAACCTGCTCCTGGCGTTAACGCCCTACGCAAACGGGGCACTTGGCACGCTGACCAGCTCTGCCTTCACCTCCTGTTTTACCGCATAATAAAGACAAATTACTTCCACTTCTTTCCAGATAAGGCAACTAACATAATGTGGATAAATGGGAAGTTAACTACATGAAACATGTTTTCTGCTCCTTGGGCAATTATTTTTTTCCCCGTAAGATAACATGATAAATAAAACTTGCTTCTGTACAGATATTTGTCATTTCAGAAACATACTTGTTACAGGCCACGAGAAGACCCCGGGGTTTTTTTTGTTTTCGTAAGAAATATGGTAAAATAAAATATTTTTTTTTTTTTAAAAAAAAGGTGATAAAGACACAAATCAGAGCTAACTACAGGCTTGTATATACATTTTTGTTATCCACCTCTAACATGGACTCTTGGTGAACAGGACAGACTGGTAGTCCCCGCTCTTGTTATTCCCAGAATAGCAAGGGAAAAAAAAAATCATCAGTATCTTAAAACCAGTGGCAACATAGTAAAAACTGTACACTGTTGTCCATTAACTTAAAAAGCAAAGTCACTAGATGGTATAAAAGTGAAAGCAGATGCCTTCTAACTTTGATAATAAAGTCTTTTTTTTTTTTTCCCCCCCTACGCTGCACAATTATCTCCATTGTCTTTGCATGGCCAAGAACAAAATGCTAAGGAGCAAGGCTGCTTGTGATAAACTGCTCCTGGTAGCGGTAGAAGTGTTCACGTTCTTATCGCTCTTGTTGGAGTTCTCAGTGACTTCGGTGGCATTGAACTCGAACTCCGGGGAGCACTGCTGGAGATCACAGCCGCTGCCGCTCTCCTCCCCGCTACTCTCCTCACCTGCGGGAGACAAACACACACTGTCCTCCTTTGCCGTCTGCAGCGACAGGCTTCGCTTGCAGAAGACAGCGGGGGGGAAAAGAAAGAAGGCAAGTGCGTGGATGTTTCAACATTTATGAGATGTAAGCGCTGGTCCTCTGGTTAATGCGAATTCTCCGTGCTGTTTATCATCACACCCACCCATGCTGACGGATGAAAAGCCGGACATAAGCTCACAATGTGCACTCGCAGCCCAGAAAACCACCTGTATCCTGGACTACATCATAAGAAGCGTGACCAGCAGGTCGAGGGAGGTGATCATGCCCCTCTGCTCCGCTCTCGTGAGACCCCTCCCTGCAGTACTACATCCACTTCTGGGGTCCCCAGCATGGGAAAGACGTGGAGCTGTTGGAGAGGGTCCAGAGGAGGGCATGAAGATGATCAGAGGGCTGGAGCACCTCTCCTATGTGGAAAGGCTGAGAGAGTTGGGATTGTTCAGCCTGGAGAAGAGAAGGCTCCGGGGAGATCTTACAGTAGCATTTCAATAAAGGGGGCTCATAAGAAAGATAGAAGCAGACTTTTTAGTAGGATCTGTTGCAACAGAAGAAGGGGTAATGGTTTCAAACTAAAAGAGGGTAGATTCAAACTAGATTTAAGGAAACATTGTTTTATGATGAGGGTGGTGAAACACTGGAACAGGTTTGCCCAGAGAGGTGGTAGATGCCCCATTCCCGGCAATGTTCAAAGTCAGGTTGGACAGGGCTCTGAGCAACCTGATCTAGTAGAAGATGTCTCTGCTCATTGCAGGGGAGTTGGACGGGACGACTTTTAAAGGTCCCTTCCAACCCAAACTGCTCTATGATTCCATGGGAACGACCCTCCTCACACAGCCTGCCAGAGATGCTGGTTCCCACCCTCTTTACTAAGACGCTTACCCACAGCTGAAGCTTAACCAGCTACCCTGTGTTAGCATGAAATCCAATTAAAAAGGGAAAAAGAAAAAGCAAAAGGCGAACAACAGCAAACGTACTTATGTCAATGAAGTCGACATCGTTCCCACTGTACGCATTCTTCAGCTTGTTGGTCATCACCCGCAGAGCCATGATTTGCCGGCGAATCACCATGTCTGGCTTGGTAATATCAACTTCTACCTCCGGGTTATTCACTTGACTTGCTAAGCCGTTTCCAGTCACTGCAAAGTCGTACCTGAAAAGAAACCGTTCCTGCTGGTACGGGAGCTGCAGCTCAGTGGGGTCCCATGCTGAAGGGTGAGAGTGTGGGAACTCAGTGATGCCACCCCCATTTTCAGCTTGGGCGATATCCTGAGCCCAACATGATCTTCCCACGTGCTAACCCTCACGGAGCCCTTCTCCGGCTCCCTACCCCATCTCCCCTCCCTGTGACCTGAGCAGCACGTGGAATTAAACACTGTTTTCATATAGCCTGTGCCACAAAGGAAGGGAAAGACAACTTTCTCCCCAAATTGAAAAGAGAAGGAAGATCTGGGGTTTATAATAATAATGGCTTACAACAGCATAAATCAGCTCGCTGCAGGCCACAGAGCAAAACAAGCTGCTGAGATGCCTTGATGCCCAGTGAGATGACACGTTTGGGAAAACAACCTTTGGGGCCATAGTTATCCGAGAGAAACCTATAGTAACTGTTGGAGGCAAGAATGTCATTCTGGCTTTGCATAATGCACCTTAACCATCAAGCCGGGGTATTAAATGTGTACTTCTCACCACGCAGACATGTGATGCAATTTTCCTAATAACCCCAGCAGGAGAAACACCTGTGATGCTGAAGGTGAGATAACGTAACCCCACGTATCGAAGCGGAGAAGAGCCAAGCTGCTCAGCCTGAGGAGGTGTGCGTGCTCAGGTCTGAACACAGGTACAGCCTCTTGGTTTAAAAGAGAGACTGAGCAACAAAACTCAAATGAATACTGCTCCTGAAACAGGTATTTGGAGTATTATCTTACAGAATAGGGATATGACACTTCCCCCCCGCCTTCTAATTGCCTGACTTGCAAGAAAGATCACTGTTTAACAGAAGAAAACATTACTTTTCAACATCAGTATCACGAGACAGAGAGAGAAAATCCTTTATCATAATCTACTGATCCTGGAGACCAGGCAGTGAGATCTAAGCATACATTTGAAGGGGGATGCTCAAACCCTGTCCTGTTTATGGGAGGGTCTATTATTATTATGGTTGTTGTTGATGGTTTTGTTATTATTTGTGATCAATATTATGTTGCAAAGAAGCCAGAGAGAGACAGAAGTGTGGAAGCCTACTGAACTTTTAGCTTATTGGAGCCACAGAGAAAATAGAAACAGCGAAGCAAAATATCTTGTACAACCCACATCGGATGTCCAGCCTCCCCTCCGTCTCCTTGCCCGTGCTGCCGAGGCTCCATCTCCCCTCCTTACTGGTGCCAGCCCTCACGCACACTGGGGAAATCTGCTGTGAAAAGCCTCGCACAAGCTGCTGATAAACAAGACCTCAGGAGGGGAGAGGTCCCTCTCTTGTTGCAGAGACCCAAACCGTTGCCCTGGCAGAGCAAGGCAGAGTTTCAGGCACACACAAAACAGTGCAAAATGTATGTGGTATGGCTTAGTCCTGTGCCCCAGAAATATCAAGGGCAAAACCTGCTATTACTTAGAAAAATTATTGGAAAACCCTGGATGATTTTTTTTTTTTAATGGAACATCTTGGATTTTGCTTATTTCCTCAGTAAGCAAACAGAAAAAAAGAAACTTCTATTTCCAAAATAAAAGTTAAACAGTTACTTAAACCACATGACAGAAAACCTTTGGCTTATTCATGTGCTGGTAATTTCTTCCTTACAAGAAAAAAAAAAAAAAAGTTTTGTAACTATTTTTCCATAAAAAGCATGCATGAAAACCACTGGCCCCCTTGTGCCACTGACCTCAGCAGCAGAGAAGAGGACCCATCACCAGCCTCCATCTCCCCTGCCCTTGCTCAACACGAAACCCTGCAATAGCTCCTGGTAGATACAGCCAACTGGGGTCACTGGGGCAACAGCGCTGTCAGACAACACGAGCATCCTCTCTTGGTGGCGATGATACAGGATTTTGTACAAATCACCTCCCCAAACCCATAAGCAACCAGTGAGAGGTTTAAGTCCAATGAGAGATGCCATATCTGGGTATCCAGACTCATTTCTCTCCTTTAAAATAAACCACCATGTAGAGCTTGGACAACCCTTCAGCTTTGCATTCAAGCTCTGTCATCTACAAAAAACAAGGGGTAACAGCAGCAGCCTGTCTTGAGGGAGCTGGGGTCACTCCTGTAGGAGAAGGGGGCTCGGGGCTGGCACGCTGGGAAAGGCTGGGGCAAGAGGGAGAGAGTTAACTGGGGGCGGCAGCATGGCCAAACCTGCTCTTGGCGCTCCCGTTCCAGCACTCGTTCTCATTGACAGTGCCTACGGACATCTTTTCATCGTTGCAAATGTTGCCAGGAAGAGATGACCAAAATTTTTTGGCTTGCTTCAGCTTCTCCTTCACATCAGTAACCTATTAAATAAAAGAAAAAAAGAAACATAGGACATAATCCAGAATACCAAATGCTCATTAAAAGTGAAGCTGGAAAGGTATTTTTTATCACAACAGACATGTATAGACCAGATCTTCAGGCTGCATGTTTTGATGGTTGATTTACTTTTTTAATACAAAATTAAACACCGCTCCTCAAACACATATTACTCATAAGCCAAGCCTTTTAACAGGCACTTTTCTGACATAGACACGTTGAGGTAATTCACGTCTAGAGCCATGGGCAGAATACACCCCTCAGAGAGTTTAAGACAGCCAAGGAATATTAAGAAACCCCATAAATTACAAATGGAAAATTATATGCTGCAGTACAGGGGTGCAGAGCGCCTGCGCAGCACCGGCAGGACCAGGCACTCACCAGTCGGTCCAGACTCGTGCCAGCGGCTGTAGTCGGCCGCTCCTCTGGGTTGTAGGGTCTGAAACGAGCGCTGAAACCGCTTTCAGAGATGGAGCGAGCAGTCCGGCCCTGGGCAAGTGTTTTTGGCTGGCCACATCCCTGGAAAACCTATGTGAGAGAAGGAAAGGGTTTTATGAAATGGGAGGTCACAAGAGCCTCCTTTCTCCAGGCTCCAACCCAGCCCCTGACCAACATAATACATCAGCGTTATATATACTTGAAAGGGCATTAAAGAAAAAACATACTGATGAGAACAGGGGAATAGAACACATTGGATAAATAAAGCCCAAGCGTCCTGTCGGCCCATTTACCTTCTGAGACACCTGCATGCTGTTCTCCTGCATGTTCATGATTGCATCAGAAATTTTCACATCAATGGGGTCCATGACTGACTCGATATTGAAGGGACCCTCCAGCCTCTCCGCTACCAGCAGCATCGAATCTGACACAAAGAGAGAAAAAAAGGCTTTTAATGGAGGAGCTTCAAGAACAACAGATATCAACAGTCACAGATGGAGCACATAGGCATTAACAACCGCCGCGTCACTTCTGACCAGGACACATCTCCAGGAAACATTTTGCTCCGTTCCCAGAGCCTACAGCTTCAGCAGGCACTTACAGCCTGCCAGCACCAAGTCATAGGATGATATACATCAAAAGCCACATTAAAGGAGGGAGAGCCATCGCAGCCTGCCAACGGGCAGCCTGTAATCAGCTCCTCCCATTAGAACAAGCATTACTAACACCCTCCTCTCCACGCTCGTTTATTAAAGGTTGCCTTGTATCATCTGTTTTTCAAGACTGCTTTCAGAGCCAGTGGCTTCCTCATGCTGGTTCTGAACGCAAGAGACCAATGCAAAAGGGCCCAAGATGATCATGGCTGCCATCTCTCCCTTACAGAAAGCCACAGGCTTTGCCGTGCCTGGGGAAGCCAAGGGATGGCACCTTCTGGCATTACACGGACAATTTGCACGAGGGAGACTGCATGAAATCAGGGTAAGCGCTGTGCACTAATGATTATTTGGCACATCCCTGGGCAAGGGGAGATGGAAAAGTCCCTCAGCCAACACTGGGTCACTCTTCCTGTGCCGACATGCACGTCTTCATCAAATACATCATTAAACATAACAGCGACTGAACATTCGCTACTTCCTCTGGGAAATTATTATTGGCATTAAGGCTTTCACCCTGCATTGCATTTAAGCCCTCTGTCTGGCTCTCCCCTAGAAGGTGCCTCCAGGTACACGCCTGGTGTAAGCACTCATCTCTTCTCGCCCATCCCATCCTATATTTAACGTTAGCTTCCACTGCAGTCCCTCAGTCCCAAAGCACCCCGTTTGCTGGTCTCCTCTCCCTGCGTCACTTCATGATGCTCTGCCACAAACGCATCATTTTCCAATTGCATTTAATTCTTCAGTTTTTCCCTGCCTGGGTGACGTGGGAGGTCAGGGCACAACGGCCCCTCCTGCCCTGAGGAAACCCTCTCCCCAGGAGCTCCTCCCTGCTCCCAGGGATACGCCTGGTCCCTTCCATTAAGAAGAAATGGGCGGTTCGCAGTCAGTCTATTAATTTCTCTTGAAAAGTGTTTCTCATGACATTCATCCTCCTCCTAAGCGCAGAAGGTACCTTCGATAAGCAGAGAACTTCTGTGGGCTCCAGCTACCTGTTAAAGCCCTATGAAGATATTCCACATGCTGAACAATTTAGTAATAGCTCTGCCTTAGTGCCCAAGTCATGTTAAACTACACTAAAAATCCACAAAGCGATGACAAATATACAGTTAAGCTACTTGCGTATTTAAAATAAAATAATAGTAATAGTAGTAATAATAATAACAAATAATCAAACACCAAATACACACACCAGCCCCCCACGAACTGCAGCTGCCCTCCTAGCCTGTAAATCCACTTTTTAAAGGCAACGCAATATTCTAAAGATTTGCTGGGCGTTAGTTAAAGGTCTATCAGTCGATCAACCCATCCGAAACCCAACGTCAGCCAGGACTCCAAGGTGCGGGTGTTTGGGGAGCGGACCCGGGGAGGAGCTGGAGCCCCCGGGAAAGCCCCCCGCCCCGCAGGCACACAGCACCAGCATCAATGACGGAGCTGTTGCTGGAATTTAGTCAGGGACTACAAACAGGTCTGAACTAAATGCATTTTAGGGGAGGGGGGGAAGGAAAAAAAAGGTAATAACAAATGAAACAAAGGGTCTTAGACTGTATTGTGGTGGGCTCCAATAAAGTGATGCTTCAAATCTCTGAGTAATGACTGCTAGCATGAATATACCATTGTGCCGGAGGGGAGAAAAATGCTTTTGATGTGCTACCAAATGGAGACTTTTGTAAACAAGTGGAGCACAACTTAAATGTGTTCATCATTGTCAAAGCTTTTGGGGTTTTTCATGCACATAAAGAACATCCCGGCGCAGTTTGCAGGAAGCTGCTCATTTCAAATAAAAATATTATGAATAGACAGATAGTAAACCACACAAAATGCATAGGGTGGTGGTTTTTCTTTTTTTAAAAAAAAAAAAAAAAGAAAAATCATTCCATTTTGTAACTACTTAATTCTCCAAGTGGCCAGGAAAGGCCGCAGATCAATAAAGTGTTTGTGAAAGACTGAAAGGAAACATAAACCCCAATTCTTCTGGCTGTTTGGCGTCTTTGTAAACTTTGAGCCGGGCAGGCCATCCACAAGACCATGGGAATGTAGAGCGAATTGGGTCCTTTGTTAGCGGGGGTGCCATGGCGTTACATGTATCACAGCCCAGGAATGCAGCCTCCGCTTTGACTGCCGATAGAGAAAATGCATTCGGCCTCCAGCAGAGCTGCCAAAGCTGGCGAGAAAAGATAAGGAAAGTAATAATTGCCCTTGGAGAATATATTCAACCGGAGCTCTTTGGGAGCTGGGATAGATACTGGCACGGAGCATTAAATGAAATAAACTTTCATTAAAAAGAAGGGGGGGGAATAGAGGGATGAAGGGTTCTGCCTCATCCATAGTTTTGATTTTGGGGGCATCCCGCAAACTTTTACCTCCCACCAGGAGCTGGCTGGTGTCCCCAGCAGCAGTGGTGGTGAGCAGCGATTCCCCCTGGCAGCCACATCCGACATTAATAAGGTCGGCTGGGCTTCGAGGTAACGCTAGCACCGCTGCGCCGGCACCAGAAGTGAAGCTTTGGTGCAACTCGTCTCCCAAAAAGATTTTCCTCTTCTCTCCCCATTATTGGGAGAGAGGAGTTGATTATAAATACCAATTATTTTGCCCCGGCTCTGGTACAAAATAATTGATATTTATAAGCCGCAGTGAGGTGGCTCAGAGTTTTATCTGCCCCGCAAATAAAAGTCTGGCAGAGTGAAAAATGTACCCTGGCCATTTATTACAAACACACAGCATGACAAAGACTGTCTCTCCTCCCTGTGATGGGGAGATAGAAGTGGATTTGGGAGGGGGGGAACTCAACCCACACCATATAGCACCATCCCTTAAAGACCCTTTTCCTCCTGCATACATTTGTCCTTGCTACTGGCATTGAGACAATCCTTGGCGACAAAGCACCTCGCTCTCATGAAGGAAAGCAATTCTTTCGCATTGTGCCACCAATAATCAGAAACCCACATCTTCAGCCTCACTGTCTGACTTGAAGAACAAAAGGCAGTTTTCAGTCTTAACCCCAAGATCTGATTTAAAAGGGGAGGAAAGGAGGGGGAAGACCTTGACCATTCATTAACAATTTTTTTTTTTTTTTTTTTTTTTTTTTCAAAAGGGGAAAAAAATTCTTTGCACACAAAGTAGTACTCCAAATATGTATATGGAGCCTGAATTCAACATCTTTGAGCAGAGTAAACCTTTGTGGAGAGGGGAAAAAAAAAAAAAAATCATGAAAAGGCACTGGAGATTAACACTGTTCATTCAGGAAAGCTCCAACCCCGGCAACAGCTTGTTTGAAACAAAGTATACCCGTCTAATTGGTGTACAACTGTGTCAGAACAGAGGGTGAAATAATTTAAAGATAGTTAAATGGGAGAAAAGAGTACAATTTGGTCATTATTTCATACACTGCGACTTTAAGTGTTAGTATAAAGTCTTTTTGACTTGAAAAACCTACAAACTCTACATCCCAGTTTGGAAAAGCTTTACACAAGTGACTTAGATACAGACCCAGTAACACGTGCGCGTGCATATTTTATACGCACGTGCACCCTAATTCATATATACTTGCAGCATTTATTGCAACTTCTCCCACTTAACTATATTTAAATTATTTCACTACGTTCAAAATCTGTTTTTGATATGTAATAAATCCTTATCATAACTTAGTATTGATACTTAGATCATAACTTAGAAGCAAAATAGCACTGAGCACATGCAGGTGGGTTGGTTGTTGTGCGGTGGTTTTGGGGTTCTTATTGATTTATTTATTTAAACCTTTAAACACACACACACAAAGGACATTTGTGACACATGCCCTGCCCCGAACACCAGATCTATTTCATTTAATTTGCCTCAAGTGGCAAATTGAGATAGAAACCAAAATCTGCAACATCACCAGCACCTGTTCAGTTACTAAAGTGACTAAAGAAAGAAAGAAAGAAAGGCTTAAGCTTTCAGGATCCCTACTCCGCTGCAAGATCAACCCAGAGCGCAAGAAACAAGCGAGTACTGCCAATAAATGTAACGAAGCTTAATACCCTACTTAAGTAATGAGTGGGCAAGAAGCCCCTTGGGGAGGAAGCACGGCAAGAAGAGAGCTTTGCTTCCAACCTGGAATCGCATTTATTTATTTTGTCTTGTTTAATAATCTTAATTATTGTAGGCAGTCCCTGCTCAGTCTCCTGTGACAGGGGCTCGCTGGCTTCCCCCGAGGTTCGTTTTTAGCTGCATACCACCTACAGCAATTAGCTGCTTGTGCTTTTGTCTGTTTTCTGGCATTATGCCCTTCTCTTTCATGGGATTCCTCTTTTCTGCTTGGACTAGATGTTTGCAAGTCTCCTGGCTTTCAGCTATTTCAGCAACAATTGTAGCTGAAATACTTAATATTCTCATGAGAAAGACGGCTGGGAGGAACAGGGGGGTGTCAGCCTCCCAGAGAATGACTTGGAAACCCAATTTAGTGTCACATTTAACTCCCTATATGGAATACACAGGCAAAAAAAAGCCTTCTGAAAATAATACCCCGCAAACATCCAGTTGGCACGGGCAGTGAAGTGAGAACCAGTGCACAAACACGGGAAAACAAGTTCTAAGATTTAAATCTAGCCTGCAACGCCAATTACCAGCAATTTCCCTTTTTTTTATCTCACAGCTTAATGAAAGGGAAATCTTTTCCTTCTAACAGTCTTTTTTTTTTTTTGCACAAGTGGGATGGGAAGAATACCACAGCCTTGTCAGTAGCAGCAGTACTTTCCACGTGCACTTCATCACACATGAACTGGAGTAAAGCGACTGCTCCCAACGGATGCTCGTTCCCAGATAAATCAAACCTCCTGGAAAGGGAGCACAAATCAAAACTTTTAACATTATCTATTGCCTGTGCCCCCAAAACATGATGCATCACAAATTCTGCTGACCCTTGACCCGAGGTAGTATTTAACATTTCAGTCTAAATTTCATGTATCAAATAATACTGTTTAGAAGCTTGGAAGAGAAATAACAAACAGGAGGAAGAGGATGGCAAAAGCACTCGCACAGCACCACGTAAGGCCTATCGACATTTCAAAAGGATGCTGGCCGAGTGCCAAGTGAGCTGTTTAAAAACAGATTCAGACACATGTCCCACTCAATTTTTTTAATGTAAAATACAGGCCTACAGCTTTTCCCAAAGCTCACTGCGGCTGGCAGTGAGACTCCCAGACAGCTGAGCAAGAAAACTGGCTTCAGGAAGGACAGCTGTATGGTGACAACAATGTGTAAGGAGTAGTATAGAAAAAACCAGCTTGCACATATGCTTGCTCCAGCAAGAAAAGGTGCTCCAAGCCTACAGGAACATGGCAGCTCCATCCTCCTGAAGCTTGCTGAAACAGAGGTCACTGGCACAACAGAAGTCTTATTTATTTACAAACTACTGTGAACTGCATAAGGAGTGTTGTATACAGAGGTGTGGAAGGAAAAACAGCCATCGCAGCCACCCAAAAAACCTGCTATAGCTCAGCACAACCACTCACAAGAGCCATTTAGGTTGGAGACACAACATCGATATATATTCACATGCAGTTTTAACCCATATTGCCTCACCCATAAAGGTATTCCACTCGGCATCTAAGTCGCCTTGGTTGGCCAAGCAGCCTCTCATGACGTTAAAGCAGTAGTTGTAACAGGGCTTCACCGACACCAGACCTCGGCAGTGTGGGCAGTACATCATTTTCAGCAGCGCTCGAGTACCCTGCGGCGTGGGGTTCACCTTTAAAAGAGAAAAAGGGGAAAGAAGAAGAAAATTAGCCCTCGGTCACTAAAGCAAAAGATCCCACAGGTTTACCCTGGGGCTGTTGGGAACAGAGCTGTGTAGAGGAGATGCAATGGGGTCAGCCACTGCTGCCCGGTCAGAGCTCCTCACTTACGTGGTCCAGGGATTCGGGGTGCAGATGAAAGGGTTTGGCTCACCTCCTTGGGTGTATCTGCCCCTCTCTCTGCAAAATGTTATCTGCACTGCAATACACCCTGTGTATTGCGGGACCCCTCCCTGGGTTCCAAGGACAGGCACCCTGACGGGACACGCAGCACCCGAGGAGCTCAGAGAAGGCAGTAAAAAGCGACCAAGCCAAAAGGCGTAATGCAAGGCTGCTCTGTCAAAGCCCTGCTGCAAACACACACTGAAGATGACAATGCTGGGATTTCTCAGGAAAAAGTGGTCGAGATGGGATGCCTGCTGCTATCCCATCAAACCCACCGGGAGCGTGCCCTCCTCCTCCTTGGCTTTTCCGGACAATCACCCAGCAGGGCTCTCCAGCAGAGAGACCGGCTCCTTTATCTTACATTCAACTCCTGCAACACAACATTTACATGACAGATACCCAGGTTCATTTACACTCAGCACCCATCACGCTAAAAACCTCCATTCCCCACAACCGAAGGTGGCGGCAGCTACAGCCCTGCAGCTGAGGACAAGCCAGGAGGACCCTCAAAGCCAACGTTGCTGGTGATTTTGCACCGCTGGATGTGCAAGCGAAGCTATCTGCAGCAGTGTCACCCCCTGAGCCCTCGACAGGGCTATTTTCCAAAGTGACTCATGGTCATTCATGTTTGATTCACTCTCTGGCCCAGCTTCAAAACATTCATTGAAACCATTTCCACCCAGCCGGTCTGAGAAGCATTGGCTCCAGCACTGCGTACTAGTGCTGACCACGTGGTGGGTCTGTCTAAAGCACTAAGCAGAGAAGCTCCCTCAAGAGTAAGTTTAAGTGTTAATTAGCCACACATGAAAATGGAAAATTAAGATGTGATCAGAGATACGCTGACAGAATAGAAGCGGTCTCTGGTGTTTTAAGCAATGCGCTTGAGACTTCTTGTAAGGCATTTGTGGGGAGCGCTCTAAATAGGTTACAATCCAAGACCGTGCTGAAGGAGGAGACACACGCACAGCCCCAAGGACGAAAGAAGTCATTCAATACAAATGGCTGGAGATGCAGACGGCCTCCACATCATATCTGCTGGAGGTCTGGAACTGACTTCATGGCAGAGCTGATGACAGGACTGAATGGAGATGAATGTACACAAGGAAGACCTGGTGCCACGCACACGCTGAGGACCTCACTATTGTGAAGCTCATCTCAGCACGAGGGCTAGGGAGAAACCGAACAGGATCTCCTGGTGCAAAAACTAGGTTGGCAGCACGTGAAACTAGGAGGCAACAGATTCTAACAAATACAAACCAGAAAACAAAAAATCTCACTACCTAATCAGGCTGGCTTTGCTGATAATATCAGCAGATTTTTATACCCTCTTTTCTTATGAAAAGAGATGAAAGATAAAAATCTGCTGTGTTTCTGACAACTCCAGAAACACCATGGTTTCTCTTCAGTAGGCAAGAAAACTGGTTAGAAAGACAGAAGGACAATTTTCTGCAGCTGATGGAGCTCAGTGCTGGATTTTGGCTGGCCAGCAACGTTTGTTCAGACATTGTTTTACCCCTCTTTTGTCATCTTTACCCCTCTTTTGTCTGCGAGGAGCCTGTTTGGCTGAGGAAAAGGAGACTCAATGTAGAAATCTGTTTGCGGTAGTGGGAGAATCTGATTCAGAGGCTTCAGACCATATATACATACATATATATACACACACTCTCTTTATATATATATGTGTATATTTGGAAGGCGCAGCAGGAGCCCCAGCAGAAAGCTCCCTATCTGGGCAGTGTGGCTTTAAAGCAGAGCTAGTTCAAACACTGGGAAGAGCTCAAGCAACAGAAACCAGCTAAATCAGATGATTTATAGTAGGAAAACTGAAAACAGACAAATGTAAAGGTATCATCTGCCATCCAGATGGTGCAGTCCTTGCGTAACAAAAAAGTTGCGGGGCGGGGGAAAGAGGGAACTATACAACATCTCACACCCAGAGACAGAGCTCTGAAGGATGCCCCAGTTTAGTAGTCGAGTTGTTTCTCTGACAAAAACCTCTTCCCATGACACTTGGTGGTAGGTGCCAGGACCTCCACACCTAGACCTGAGGCTTATCAGCAGATCCCGGCCGCCCTAGCACTGCTGGCCCTCAAAGAAGTGCTCTGCATCCTCCTCGGGAAGAAAATTGGGAAAAGGTTGATAGCACCAGCCAGGTGCTATAGCAGTTTGAAGTGGAATGAGGAGCTATCATGAAAAACTGCAGCTTTATGAAAGGAATTGCACGGCAGCATGTTGCAAAAAAATCACCGGCAGAGCAGTAACGCAGGAGGCACCTTCCCATCTTAGGTTCCCAGCTCCCCCCACGAGCACCGAGCGGCTGCAATCCTGCAGCATCCACCCTGCTTTGATATTTCATAGGGGCTGATCTTTACGAATCCCAGCAGATGCAGGGGAAACCGAAGACGCTTTCCTGCGTTCCAGGGTGGATGACATGGGACAGTCGCTTGAATTAGGTCCTTTGAACAAAGACCCAGGATGATTTTAGAAGTAAACGAAGTTTTGCTTCCTTCCCTATGTAGGTTTGTGGCTCTGAGCCCTACACAGAGCTGAGCAGAGGGTGATGGCAAAGGGGACGATGGCAAGACAAACCTCAGCCTGCAGTCACTGTCGAATCACGCCCTAACTAGCGCTGGACGTAACTCACACGGTAGCTGTTAGCTTGCAATATAGCTGTAGGAGAAGAGGAAGACAAAGGGGAAATTCATCAGTCCAGATCTGGCATTTTATGGTGTCAGAAAGCAACAGGAAGGCACAAGCAGAGCTCAGCTCTAAGAGAGAGTTTTGGGGAAGATTATGAGCAATTACACCTCGTTACAACAATGATAAATGCTTAACTGCTGCGTATCGCTGCAATGAGAACCTCAAGTCCTGGCAAGGGGCCCATACCCAGTCCAGACCAATTCTGGATCTGTCACTGGGCTGTGCCATATGTTGCACTGGCAATTCTTCACAAGCTTTTAATGTGCGCTGTGCCACGCCAGGTGCAAGCTCTTAAAACACCATTGTATGTAACAGTAAACCCAGATATGCTTTGTTCTGGGGTTGTGTTTATCTTGGAAAGCAACTCAAGTTCATTCAAACTCTACTTTAGAATGACCCTCAAAACCAAATAATCTCCTTTCTAATAAAGCAGAGTCCCAAAGAAAGCTTTATTTGCTGAAGAGGATTTACTCTGGTAGATTGAGCCCAGGTAGTAGTACACTGTCGTGCACGTACCCTGTAAAAGCTTATAATAGAAGTAAATGCACTCCAACCCCTTCCTTTTATCTTCTGAAATTTATTTCCTTTCCTGGCGTTCCACGCCACTGCAGCAATCCATCACCCTGCGGTTTCATCATGTAAATTACAATTTGTCCACGTCTGTATGCTTTGTCACATGTGAAGATTAAAAGCTGCTAACAGATGTGTTTGGGCACCAATCTTCACATTCATATCAAACTTGCTCCTTACAAATACATATTTGCACACAATCCACAAAAAATAAGTGAAAAACAAACAGTTCCGGGCTTAATTCACATGTTTGATGTCATATTTGTTGAGAGACCACTCATCTTACATTTAGCGGTGAAGATGCAATCATGTTCTTGTAAATATGACGTTCTCTTGGTAAAATAAAATCTCGTTTTGTTGGTACCCTGTCATATCCATCCCATTTCAGAGTCTCACATAATGGAAACCGTTTGCCCTATGTCCTTACCCTGCTTCAACTTGTCGGCAATTGCATCTGGACATAAATGTCTGGTAGAAACTTCACCATTAAAGCACACACCCACCATGTGAAATGCCTTGTTAACAGCCTACCACAAAGCCACCAAAACTCAAGAGAAAAACCCAATCTGTGCAAGCAGACAAAGTTCAGGGAAGCAACCGGTTTCTTTTCCCCGTCCTTCCCAAGGCAAGGAATAGCTGAGGAAGGATGACAGAGCTCCGACCATGGACAGTCCTGGGAGGAGCTCCCACCAGCTGCCAGACAGCCAGAGCCACATTTTATTCTCTTGCTCTACCCTCAAGTTAACATTAAGAATGTTAATAACAACATTTAAAATCCTGTCAGCTTTCATAACTATTTAAAATAACACTGATAACTCAGGCGTTCTTGTTTTCCAAGCTTGCACAACAACAGCGTTGCCATGCCAGCAGCACAGCCACCAGAAAACATAAAAATCCAACAATTTGAAAATAAATGCAGTGAAATTACTTCTGATCTATAGTGTGTTTTCTTTGCAAAAAAGAATGAATCAGGGCAACACTGGATAAAGAAGACTGAAGGAATAACTTCTCAGTTACACAGAAAGATGATTTCATGACTTCAAAAACTAACTCCAAAGCTGACTGAAGGACTGTGAGATGCTCCAGGTGAGCAGCCACTTTAGACAAGTGAAGTGTCGTCGATTTTTTGGAACCAACACAACCCTACTTGCATCATTTTTTCCTTCCCTTAGTGTTGTGCAAGAGCATCATCTCGGCACATGCCGGTCCAAACGTTCCGCTTACTGTGAAGCAGATCACTCGGGCGGCTCTTGGTTTGTTTCTCCACCCCAAATATTCCAAGGAAAGTGTTTTGGAATTAACTACGCATTTAACCAATTTTGCTGGCCCAGTCCTAGCGGATGAATAAGTTACAAAGCATCTGGTTCAACCACAGATTTGGGCCTCTGAGGTCTTGCACAAGGGAGTACATTTAGGAGCGATACTTGGGAACCGCATGGCTCTGTGCCTCATCAGTATTCATTACCCATGGCGATGTCTGCTGCAGCTGTATCTTGTGCGAGGAAAAGTTCAAGAGTACATTTATGCTCGATTCCCCACTTATAGCTTGCTTTCCATCCCCCCAAGATGTGACACTGCCAGAGGAACAGCAAAGCTCCCGAAAGTCACGCTGCCAGTCACTCGACCACCTCAGTCTTAATATTAACGTGTCAAAAGGGGAGCGCCGTGTGCTGGTCTTCCTCACTGGCACCCACAACCCACGCGGGGCAGAGGGGACCTCAGGGTGCCAAGTGGACACCTCTTCCACCGCACGCTTACGCAGCGATGCTAGGGTCAGCATCTCCTGCTCTTAGTGTCCTCAGGACCAACCTTTCAAACAAAGCTTGTTCTCCAAAGCACTTGCCTCTCCCTGACCCAAAGACACAGCAGATAATTAGGAGCATTCTGTTTGCTTTAATGAGCAAAACAGCAAGAACATTTATCTTGGCAGCTACACCCAAAAACTTCCTTAGTTATCCCTCACATTGTTTTCAAAATTAGCAGTAGAACCACAGTGTGGGGGGAGGCAAAGAAAGAAAAAGAAGGAAAAAGAAAGAAAAAAAAACCCCAGTGGACTGAAACGCTCCTGCATGATGCCATCAGCTCCAAACCCACAGCCGCATCCATGCGCACTCTCAGCACGTTAAATCCGCGATGATTGCCGCTCGAGCATGCTTTGAAGGCTGTGCCTAACGCAGACCCTCAGATGCCAGGAGCTGAGGCAGATGCAGCCACATTCTTGG
This sequence comes from Aramus guarauna, assembly GCA_013400195.1. Lineage (NCBI taxonomy): Eukaryota > Metazoa > Chordata > Aves > Gruiformes > Aramidae > Aramus > Aramus guarauna. The sequence goes on from VXBL01000638.1 coordinate 174,422, forward strand.
CAGGTCTTCTCAGGGTCATCTTTGATGTGGAGAAGTGCTTGGTATTGTTTTCTGCATTGATGTTTGCCCTTGACACGTGGAAGGCAAAGTCCCTGTGCACGGTGTCCCCTCGGTCTGGCCCTACAGCTTGCAACTTGCTGCCTGGACAGCACTGCTTCTTGAGAGGTCCCTCTGCAACACTAAAAGGGCTCCTCGGCTCTTCTGGCTGGCTCTCTGTTGCCCACAAAGCAGAAGCATCCGCCCCCCCGTCTCCTCCCAGTGCATGCAAGCAACACGTGTCATTCCTGTCACTTTGCTCTTGCCCAAAGGCTGCCCAGCTTCGTTGGATATAGGAACATGAACTTCTTCCTGAAGAAGGATTAAGGTCACGTTCACCTTAAGTCAAACCAAGGGCAGAGACCGCACAAAGGGAGAGACCTTTGGTCTCTGATTAAACTTTTAGATCCTCAAATGATAATTACAACGGGCACGACATTTACTGAAATGGAAGCTCAGTGTCCTAGTATTTTTGATGAGACAGGCCTTAATTCTTATTCATTCATTTTTTTATTACTTTCATTGCTGCTTCTCCTAAGCTAATGTCTGGTTCACATTTGACATCCACGCTGAAGAGGGCAGGAGCCACGGTTCAGGAGATGCAGCTGGAGGTAAGGGAACTCACGCAGGTTGGTTTATGCAGGTTCAGAGCTCCAACTTGTGTTCCATGGAGGACTCATTAGAGATGGGGCAGCTCAGAGCAAAAGGGGTTAAAAAGCCACTGGGCTCTTGCTTCAGCTTTGGAGAGGCTGTGGGAAGGCAATCACCTGTCCCCTCCACAATTCTCTTCCATAAACGGTTTGAAGAAAAATCCCTCCTTGGCTGCTATCATCACACTTCATTAGGGACGAAACGCTGATACCAAGAAAGCTAAGCCTCCTCCGCTCACTGTGAACATCTCCAGCAGCTTCCTCTCAGCTGTTAATGTCTCTTGAGGACAGCAGTTGAGGAGGCAAGTGCATTCCTCATATGAAGCTGTGCATTATTTCATGCAGCTCATATCTATGCTTCCACGTTAAACACCATTTCTTGCATAAAGCTTTGAAGCTGCTGCCTTTCCCAGGGTTCCCAAGGATGGGCTGGAAGCCCCTTCTGGAAGCCCAGCTGCTTTGGTGGCAACTGCACCTCATGTGGCTTTCAGCACACAAATGTTTGTTGGGGAGGTGATTTGGGAGCCTCCAGAGCTCCCAGCAGTTCCTCCAACGACTGGACGCAAGGGCAAGAGGGAAAAGCAGTAGAAACACTCCAAAACAGCTTATCAGCATAAATCTCTTGGAGGGCTGTGGAAAACCCTCACCACCACTGCAACTGCAGGACGTCCCATCCGCACGTCTCCATCTGCAGCTCTGCAGAGAGACGATGACACAAATGCAGGGATTCGCTGTCGCATGGCTGCACTTTTCATCCTTCGCTCCCCTCCGCTGCTGACCTCCAGCCAGACCTCCCCTCCCAGCCCTTGGGTCAAGCAGGCTCCTCCTGACCCTACAAAATGTAGTCCTTGACTTTGCCTTCCTCTTCTACCCCCACAACAAGGACCTCTGTCCCATACCTGGATTTGACCTGCACCCAACGAGCCCCTGGGCACTTTGCCCTCAAAGGTGTCACGACCCTCAACTGGGCTGTGTGTTTAATTGCATGTAACTAATTAAGGAAACATCTCTGCAGCTTGAGAACTGCCCAGTTGTAGGTTCTCACCCTTTTTTGGTCACTCTGGGCTCTGGCTTCTATTTGCTTCTTTTTTTCCACCCCTGGCTGGGGCAGGAAATGTCACTGCTGGCAGCAATTTAACCCGGCTGATTTTAGTGCTAAGTAGCAAGCGAGCAATTAGGGGATGGGCAGATTTCCGTCTCCCGAAGGCGAGGGCAGGAAGGTCAGAGAGAAAGCACCAGGCGTCAGCAGGCGACGGAGGGAACCGCTGGAGGCCCCCAGCCCCTCGCAGCCCACCTCGGATGCAGGACACATCTCTAGCAGGCAGAAACGGCATCCTGGGTTTTTTTCTCTGATCTGCTGTTCAGGACAGATCTGGAGGATTTTGTCCTTCTTGAGTCCCAAGGAGGGAATTTGAGGGGTGAAGACTTGAGCATCAAAATGGTGGGTTTTAGATATAGTTTGAAAAAAGGCTGTGCTTTCCCTCCGTTGTGTGTTTGGGCAGCAGCACACGGCTTCTGAGCCATCCGTGCCAAATTAAAGTTATTTCCCTGCATTCTGGCTCAGAAATCAAGCATACCTGACGCTTTTCAGTATTTTGTCTTCTTCTCCCCGTTTACTCCTAAACTCACGCAAGAACAATACCGTTCTAAATGCATCTCCCTAGTGAAGATGTAAAAATATATATGATCATTAAAAAGCCATCAAGGTTGTTCTACTGTAAAGCACTCTTTGCTCTCCTGATAGCACATTTGGGAAAGTAAAAAGCAACTGGTTCTTGGAGTAGTTTGTATTTCTCCTCCTGAGGATTTTCAATTATACTTTTTTAACTTGTCTGTTACAAAACACATTAAAAGTAAAACTAATTTGCATTACTTTTGACATTTTTCATAAAAAAAAGAATAGAAGAGTTATCTCTCAAGTTAATCCCTAGTATAAGCAGTCATCCCACTACAACTCCTGAGTAAAAATAATAAGGAAGCAAAGTCAATAGAGTCATTACATAGAGCTCAGTAAAGCCGGGCTAATCTATATGTAATGTGGGAAGCCCCAAAACACAACCACAAAGCAGCAGGCATAAAAACATCAGCTTTTAAACTCGCGTATAGAATTTTGCATTGTGTCTAGCAGAAACGTGATGTTGGATTTCCACTACATGAGATTAAAACACTATAGAAAACATTGTTATTCCTTCTACGGCTGCAACTAAAACTGAGGCATTCAGCAGCAGGGACTTTTGCTACCACTTTGGAAAGTCAATCTGTTGCAGGATTTCCAGTGCAACTTGTGAAACTGAAGTGGAAAGTGCAGTAACTGTGATTGTCCACGGCACGTGAGCTATTTTTGCAGCTGAGTGGGTCTCCGGGTAACCTTCCACACTTGAGCAATTAATTCTAGAGTTGAAGGCAACTCTACACTCGAGGATCTTCAAAAGCAAAAGAGAAATCATGACGGCACCTCGGGTTCATGACTTTGATTCGTAACAGATGCGGCGACCGTAGCCCTTGTGGTCCCATGTCAAGTCTGGAGACATTTTGATGAATTCTGAGCAGATGGAGCATAAACACGATCCCTCATCCATGCACGTTTACTGCCTATCAAGTGATTGCACATTCCCGAAAACCATACTGGGGCTTAGCGGACAGACCTCCCACCCAAATACTTCAGCTGCACTCTGCAGCAGTGAATACCCTTTTTCCCTTTCTTTCTGACCACAACATGTACCACAACGCTACACAACTAGAAACAAGAGTCACCAAATTTGAAACCCCAACCAAGAGGTCAGCAGCCTTGGCCAGTGACCTGATACAGAGACACAATGCTTGGCCTCACCCAGCACCAACCCTCCCTCCCACGTCCCCTTCGCACCCAGCACAGGACAGTGTTCCTGAGGCTGGAGGATTTTGTGGTCTCGTAAGAGGGACCCCAGACATCACCTGTGGAGCTCCACAACTCCCATCCTCAACCAGCAGCACACAGACACATCTAACGCAAGAAGCATCGCTATTAAATGAGGACCTAAGGTGTCCAAGGACCTAAAACTGCCACCACTAACTTACAACTGGCTCCTGGAGCCTGGATGTATTAATGCAGCAACTCTCCTTGCTAATATTCTCTGCCCTATCGCACACATGCAGGCTATCACAGGCTGTTTTTCTCATTTCTCTTCAACAAAAATTAACATGGAAGTAGATTCCCCCCCCCCACCCCCGGAGAGATAGTATTTTAATATTATCCCTGTAAGTCAAACCAATTTGAATGATTATGTCACTTAATGATGCTGCTTGTGCTGCCTCCAAAATTGTCTTCTGCTTCTAAGAGTACCTGAACAGCTATTCTTTTCTGGTTTACTTCTTTTTTTTCTTTTTTCTTTCCTGTCACTTAAGGTGATTCAAACTACTGCCTGCCCTTTCAGCCTGACGTTTTTTTTTACTCTGTATCCAGGTAGAGAGAAAGTGAACCTCTCTCTGCCCAATTAAATGATTATACTAAATCTTCTATAGCCCGCAGGAAATGAACGAAGTTTGTTAAAAGGAAATCACTAATATTTGCTGTCTCACACAATCACTTTAAGGGGATTATTGACTACTCCTGTTCCCCGTACCACACAGCTCGAACTAAGTCACAGACAAATCTCATGTTAAAAAAAAAAAAAAAAAATCACCTCACTTAAACCATTTCAAAGGGGTGTATAAGAAGAGGGATGTAAACATTTCAGTCACCAACACATCACATCTGTTTGACCCCAAAAAAAAGTGACTTCACCATAGAAGTCTGAGGTCTAACTCATGCTGCATGTGTGGCACCAAGTGCAACTGGCTCCTGGCTTAATGTTATCATAGAAGTACTGTTTGCTCACGCTAACAGCCTCTCCCCGCGCCTGGGAGCAAGGAGCAAATCATCAGCTGCTCCATAACAGATGCCCACAGCATCCATGACTCACTGTAATTTGAAGGCAACATTAAGAAGAAAATACAGCCATTACACAAGCAAACATGGTTATTTCCATGGCAGAAGGTATTTAATTTCCTGCTTCTTGCTGTTCCCTAGATAGGAGGACAGCATCAACCTGGGGAACATCCCTGCTGCTGGGCTGCAGCATTGGATGATGGTGTCCTCAGAACGTGACTCTACCACGCAACGACAGTCTACGTAGATGGAATTTGGTCCCACCTGTGCTCAAATGCCAGCAACACCTTTAGCTACCTAGTCAGGACAACAGGGAAAGACGCTACCCATCACGGGTCTGTGGGACATGGGAATAATCATAAGACAGGGCTCACCGCGGACACTTTGCTCACGACGTCCCTCGCGACGGCGAGGCCCTGTGCGAAGGTGCGGGCGGCCACGAATGCACGCGTCACTTGTAGTTTGAGCTTCCGCGGCACATCCCCGAAGGGCTTCAGCTGCTCGGTGTACTTGCTGACGCACTCGAGGTACTCGTCCGTGAAGTGGTACTGGGGGTTGACTAGCCGGAACATGCGCTCCAGCAAGCGTGCCCAGAACTCATTGAGCATCTCCTCCAGGTTGACATTGCCGCCCACGTAGTACCGCTTCAGCTCCACGAAGAGATCCTTGAACAGCTCCGAGTTCTGCATGTACAAACGGCCGTACGTCCGCACAAACATGTCATTCAGCGACTTCTCGGCATTTTCGAGAAGTTCTTTGAAGAACTCTAGAAAAGAGGTAGAGAAGATATGGTTAACGCGGGCATCGGGTTGTGCGTTCACACACTTCTACAAGTGCTGCCATCGCTTAACTGGAAAATTCAGCACAATGAGACCATTACCCAAATTAAATGGAAAGTTAAAGGATCCCCTAAACATTTTAAAACCATTTATATATCTCAAAATTTTTGATTATTCTTCATAAACCAACCCCCCCAACCTCTCTCCAGATCCAAAGACTTCCAAATCTCTTTTGATGCAAATCTGAATACCGTGACAAAAGTCAGCAAAATGAAGAAGAAAAAAATTAATTTAAATTTCTTATGCTATCATTCGTTTGCACAAATGGGTGTTTCTTTTCATGTCTTGTCAATTCGTTTTCTGAAATTATCATAAACAAGCCTCAAAAATTAACAAGTTTTAATACATTCTAAAAACAACCCCAAAAATCTACCTGCAAATTCTTTCTCCCATCTTGCAAGTTTGTCAGGTAGGGTCTGTCTCTAATTATGTAATTGGTTCTGATTACAGATGGGGCTTTAGATATTTGTGGCAGTACAAAAAACCCCACAATTAAGGCGGAATTTGCTCAAAATCCAAGGGCTAAATACTTAGCACAAGAACAACATAGAGATTTTTCAGGTGACAGCAGATGGATGGGGGCCCTTGGGTTTCATCACTTTCTAAAAGCAAATCCCCACTTTAATTCCCACTCTGAGAGCATCAGACAGCCCGGTACCGGAGAGCAGCCGCTGCCGGAGTGCGGTCACTGCATCTTGGCAGTGCCACATACATCTCTGACACCGGTAACGAGCTGACCTGACGATGTCTGGCACATCCGACGCATCTGCCCGGTCAGGTTAAAGAACATCCCCTGCCCAGCCAGCGCCACCGAAGCCTCGGCACAGGGGTCGAAGCAAAGACTGCCCTACTGCAAAGCCTTTGCCTTGGAGATTTGGTGTAGATGAGTTAAATTAAAATAAATAATCGGGAAGGGGTCCACTAAGGCAACTGCACTTGGGACGTTTTGGAATAAAACTCCACGCTCCTGGACTTGGGAAGGAGCTAAGGAGAGCGAGGGTAGGTGCCGCCGGGACAAACCATCACAAGCCAGCGGTGCTCGCGCCCGGCTGCTGCCCGTTTGCTCCAAGCCCGCAGGAGACGCCGGCACCCCGGGGTGCGGGCGCAGCCGCTCCACCGCCACGCACGGCGCAGGCGAGGAAGTGTATTATTTTATGCATGCCACCAGCAATTGAGGATTCTGACCTCTGCTTTTCTGTGACTCATATTCAATAAATATTTTTTAATAAAACATGCCTCTGTGGTTTTTTTAATCCTCAAAGGAGTAATGTTTAAAGCCAGAAGTTGTTGGGGGGGTGCGTGTGGAATATTTTGGCCCAGTGTGAATTTAAACCTTGTTAAAACGTATTAAAAGTATGCTGAAGTTCAGATTTTCGTCTTCAAAGTGCTCCAGTACAAACAAAGCCTAACACAGAAAACATTTTCTGGAAAAACTGAAACATTCTTCGAGTTCCTGACGAACAAAGTCATGGGGCTCAGTGCCTGACATGGCTGTATATAATGCAGCCTCTTAGGAGCACAAGAGAAATGATCCAGGGAAGAAGAGATTGATTTCAAACACCCGACACGTCCTCTGTCCAATATCAGCAGGAACCTCCACTTTCGTTCCCATGACTGGCATTTCCTCTCCAGGAAGATTTTTTTCTGTTGAGTTTATACTATAGAGATTAGCTTGCTGGATATTAATTTCTAATTCACTTAATCATTTTGAAGGCTCACTTCCTTCCTTTCCTCAGACCTTTTAGTATCACCAAATAAGTTGTTTATTTAAGTATTTTTCTGCCAGGCACAAGAGATGGTAGATGCATCAGCAAACTCTTCAAAAAGGAATAGATTTTGAAATTATATTGGTGGGAAATCTGTTAAATACTTCCAACCAGCAGTTTAAAGGAGCCTAAAGCAATGTTTTAAGCCAGGAAAGTTATCTCAAGTAATACATCGGTATTACCATAACCAATTCATTCTTCTCTTGCCCCAACTCATTTTATTGGTTGCACTCCAAAGTGGGAGTTGAATAAACTGTATCCAGACTTTATAGCACTTCATCTGTTAGCAATTTTTCATGTGGGCTAGAACCAGGTATGTTCATTAATTATCCTGAAAAAAAAAAATGCAACCTAATTAGCAGCAAATACCTGCGCACCTGCAGACTTCCAGCCAGCAGCTTTTCTTTGCCCAAAAGGAAGGTAAATAAAGGAAATGAAAACTTCCCACCAAAACCAGCCTCTTCTAAAACCCCAACACAGCACACTGAAGGAGGCATCACGTATGTACAAAGCTGTTGTTTCTGGCTCGAGCGCCAGCCAGCATTTTCGTAGGCAGAAAATACCCGTTCTCAAGTGCCACTTTCCAAATAAGAAGGGGAGGACGACAGAGGAGGCTATGTGTCTGCAGGCCAGGGTCAGCTCCCACCCTCCCGCCCCGCAAAGCTTCCCCACCAGCATGCACCTGCACCCCCAACCCACACGGGATGGGATGCCCTGGTGACTGGCACCAGTGGCTTGGCCCACGGACAGCCTCGCTGGTACCTCCTGGGGTGGGGATGAGGTTGGGAAGGCGGGGAGGAGGGATGCTGAGCACAGCACCGAGGGCTAGGGGCCACCCCACGCCAGCAAGCAGGGATGGACCCAGCAGCGGGACGTGCACAGCGACATCTTATCCATGCAATGCACAGCACTCTTAACTTGGTCAGCAGCACGGATTCAATTTTTATACACATATATACGTGTATATGCACACACACACACATTTTACTCTAGCTGTTGGCATACTGTAAGTCTGCATCCTCAGTTTCTGCCTCCCCTTCAAGAAATCAGCTGGGGCGCAGCAAGGAACATTAAGTTTTTTTCTGTGCAAAGCATGAGCATAGATGTCTGCAACGAAAAGAAGAAAGCCCAAAAGTCCTTTTATGACTTAAATGCTAATCTGACTAGTAACGCCCTCCATCTAATTAGATATTAATTCTCCCCTTCACAGAAACAAGCTGATTAGCAAATACCAACGTAACCCAGCATTAACCTTGCCACCACTAGAAGAAAAATGGCAGGTTCCTCTCTTACGTCTTGACTGTTTGCTGGGTAAAATAAATGACCACCTTTCATTTGTATTAGAAGTTGACTTGTTCTCAAACAAAGCAAACACACAAAGGCCTCGGTTGCTTATTTTACAGCACTGTAAAAGCACGTTTTACAGCTGTGTTGCAAGCAATCTGTACTCATTAAATTATCACTCTGACAGGCTTCCTGTGAAAAGCTGTCAAATGCAAACATTTTTCACAGATGACAAATCATACTTTGCCAGTGCTCTCCGAGATGCTGCTATCCAGAGGGATGGCAGGGTCTCTTTTCCCTCCAGTTATCTTGTTTAAACTCCCAGAACAAGGGCTGGCCCCTCTGTCGGCAAACAGGCATAAGCACACACACCGCCTGGAAGGGCTTCATAAACCGAGCCCCAGGAACAGCACGTGGCTTCGTGGTCTCCCTGGTTCTCCTAGCTACCAGCAGAGCACGGAGAGGTGTCTGGGTTACATGGAGAGGATGGACAACAGACAAGGTGCTGAGCTATCACGGCTCAGCCAGCTCTGGTCCAACCTGATACGGGAACAAGTCCACGTTTTACTGCTTCAACCCGTCTCAGCTAAGCCCTGCTGATGCAAAGTCATGTTGTCATGGCATTTCAATGTCCAACACTCAGGGAAAGCCTAGAGAGGCCATGAAATAGTAAGAAAGACTGAATGCGATGTATCTAGTATTTCTCTGCAATAGCAGACCTGTGGAAAAAAAGAAAGAAAGAAGAGAAAAAAGAAAGAAGAGAAAAAAGAAAGAAGAGAAAAAAGAAAGAAGAGAAAAAAGAAAGAAGAGAAAAAAGAAAGAAGAGAAAAAAGAAAGAAGAGAAAAAAGAAAGAAGAGAAAAAAGAAAGAAGAGAAAAAAGAAAGAAGAGAAAAAAGAAAGAAGAGAAAAAAGAGAGAAGAGAAAAAAGAGAGAAGAGAAAAAAGAGAGAAGAGAAAAAAAAAATCTCTGTTTTTTAACTAACCCTTCCATAAAAGAGTACAGTGGGAAACATAACCATAGTTACTTGGCAATTTCCTTTTTTCCAGGTAGGAAGATGTATTAGCTGTTTGCGGCTTGAGGGCAGAGCAGCCCTGCCAGTAACCCAGCGCAGGAGATCACCGCACCTCCCCAAGGTGCTTCTGCATGACGTCAGTTCCCACTGCCAGAATAACTCAAAACAATCTCTCTCACACATCGCAGATACATGAGGTACTCACAGAAACGCAATCACTCCACCCACTGCGAGGCACGGGGTGAATCCCACCTCCAGACAATACATCCGCTTCCTTGGATTCTTGTACCCAATATTGGTTTTGATCTCGGATTCACAGGTCTCATCTGAAAATAGCCCTTTTTTTTAAGTAAGAAGAGATGCGACATTTTCCCATTCCTCATGCTAACGTTTTCAGAAATACTAAGAGTGGGATTTTCGTACAAGAGGGCTTTTGATGAGCAGAGCCCGCTGCTGTAGGGCACAGTCCTACCCAAACAAAGGCAGCTCCTGGAAATTAGATGAACACATCAAAGGGGTACGTTCCCCTTCACCCCCGGGCAGGTTCGGCATTTCCCTATGAACGCTGGTGACAGAGGAAGAAGCAGCAGAACTGCCTGGCCTGAGCTGCCTCCTGCCACCCCCGGCACCGTCTGCCCCCGGGCAGGACCGGAGCAGGGTGTCCTCTGCCCCTCCAGCCATGCCCCAGGCAGGGAGTCCTCAGGGCTGACCCCAGAGCCGACCGCTGCCCGAGTGCAAAGTTCTGCCTCGAATTTCCTGATCTTCAGGAAAGAAACACATTTATTGCAGAGAATAATTTCACACAGAAAAGCACAGCGCTGCACGGCACCCTGCTTGCTCCTCTTCCAGCAACTGCAAAGAGTCGAACCGTAAGCGACCCAGGGCTCAGCACCAAAAACCCCACATTTCACAGAGCAGAGGAAACCTTAACTGTGGCGCAAAAGACGCAGCATTCAAGACCTCAGCAAGGCCATTGAGCCAAGGTGCTCTCTACAGACGCCCATCTGCTGGCCATGTCCAGGTGTCCTGGTGTCCATCCAACAGACGACCAGGGCTGCCACGCACCCTTCTGCTCCCGACAGCCGCCAGACATACGACAGTTCCCATGCACCAGGTTTGCTTAGTTTAGAGCTGTGTTTTCAACTGGCCTTATTCTGTCTGAGGCTTCCAGATTAACTATGCAAATAGATACCAGGTAGACATGCAATTACTCAACACACCTTAAAAAACAAATAAAACCAGGCTCAACCACACAGAAGGAAAATGCTGAATTTTTATGGGCACAATTAATTAGTTTCAGATAATTTGCCACCCAGTTTTTTGGGTATACTCTTAATATGTTGTGCAGATTATGATTAATTAAGGACCGTCTGTCTTACCGAAACCTTTAATTTGCTCGTCTGTATAGACAATTATGCTTTCTAGTGTGTACAGAACACTGCCACAAAAGATTAATTATATTTTCTCATAAAATGGTTTACTCATAAAATGTCCACAACAGTAAGATGGATTCCCAGACAAACGCTCTTGCCCGAGCCAGGGCCCCGAAGGCTGTGCCGCGGAGGGGCCGGCGCCGGCTCCATCCCCGCGCCTTCGCAGGGGTGCATCTGTGGATGCACACTCCGCCCTGCCGCTGCTCCTACCATGCAAAGCAAAATGCAATCCAGACAGATAAAAGGAATTTAGAATGAAAAGAAAAAAAAAGAAAGAAAAAAAAAAAAGAGAGAGATGTATGTTACACAGCTCTTTTCACCTCGAAGGTGAAGCCATCCATAGCCATGCGACCTAGGAAAAAGATATGTTTTTTCCTAAATGTACCTCATTATTTTTAATATGCCCTTGCTTCTTTACTGCATCTAACACATTTGTAATTTCCACCAGGGAAAACCAAACGATAGCTTAACAACCTTTTTCCAGAAGTGTTGAGAAACTGATGAATACATAGTGTTAACACATTTATTGAATATGAACTCAGGAAGGGCAGGGCAAATCCACAAGCTGTTTCTCTGTCTTGTTTTCAAACATGTGTTAGCGCTTACTGACATGGGAAGAAGTCTTCCACGGAGTGTGAAGAAGTGCAGGCTTAAATCATGCCAGTGTCACAGCAACAGCCCAAACGTGAACCTTGGAGAGCTGAGAGGGACATCAACATCTGCCCAAACTTTGCTTGATTAGTGAAAGGTTTCAAGACACTAACAACAATTGGGCTGCAGCCTCAGAGAAGAAAAAACAACCACGAAAAAGATTTCTAGAACTTCTTGTTTCTGGGGGGGGCCCAAGAACATAATCTTCATCTGCGCCCCGGGGCTGGCAGGAGCCCAGAAGAGCCGGGAAGGAGCTAACGTACACTGAGAGCGAGCTCGTTAAAGGAGTAAGAAGCAAAAAAGCTGGGGCGGGCAGGGGCAGGAAACAGTATGGAGATTGCCATCGGTAATTCAAGAAGCAAACAGCAGCACATCACATCCCGCTACATGTTAACAGTTGTCCTATGAATTAGGAAAGTGGCGACAGCAGAAAAGCCCTTGGTCCCCTCTTGGTCCATCCCACTCTGTCAAGTCCCACGCAGCAGGACGAACCCAGCCTTCGCAGCCTCCTCGTCCCCGTTTCCAGGGACTGTCACTGCTCACATGTCCCATTCTGAGTCAGCTATAGTGGGTTTCTCCTGCTGCTCCCACGCTGCTCTCTCCCCAAGCAGCAGGTCCTTCATTCCCAGCTCTTCCATCCTCCTCCTCATGGCCACGACTCAACAGTCGTCCTCCCCAACACACCTCCCGTGCTGCTGCTTTTCCATTTGCTTGCTCTTCCCTCCACTCCCCCCACCGTCTTAATTTTCACTGCACCCATTCCTCAATCTCGACTTCCAAACACATCAATTATTTCTCAGCTGCTTTAACCTGCTGACCCAGGTCCATTTGCTACCAACACACCGACTTCCCACGGCAAACAGCAAACATCACCCGCAAAATCTGAGAGCGAGTTCCTTCAGGTTCCCTTCCGCACAGCCCTATTCAGATGAGCTTTCTGGGACACTCACTAAGGTATTTCACACATACGCATTTTTCCAAGCCTCCCTTCCTACAACTGCTGTTGAAGAGTTTGAGGAGAACCTGTGCTGAGCAGTGGGGATGGCTGTCTTGTTCCGGTTACCTCAGCTCCCCTCACCTCGTTATATTTGCACCGAGAACTCTTCCAGCTAGGGCTGCCTTTCTGTGTTCATCCAGCATGCAAACAGTTGGACGCTAAGACATTACAGTACATTTAACACCAACAAAATAGCTCCAGCTCTACACTGGTGGAATATCACACCCCCAAGCCCACCGTGAGCCCCCAAAGCACCAACTCAGCAGACATCCAGGGGAGCAGCTCCCAGAACTACACAAGCAATCAAAGTCCACACCAGGCTAGGTGGCTCCTTTGTGCAGGAAGGAGGAAGAGAGAGTTAATTTAAACAGACAAACAATAGCTCATTGACCGGTTGACAGCAATTAGTAACTGGAGAGCACCAGGCACATTTCCTGTAGCCAAGTATAGAGCGGGCTGTCCGTATCTTTGCTTTTGGGGAAAAAAAAAAANNNNTTTTGTTGTTGGGAAAAAAAAAAAAAAAAAAAAAAAAGCGCATAGGAGCAGTTTACCTGTGATCTTAACAGCAGAACTGCTTGGACCTAAGACAGCGGAAGGCTGTTTGATCCCTCCAAGCCCATACAGAAAACGGCTTTGCCCATTGCTACAGTCTTTGCTCAGTTACAAAATCTAATCTTTTTTTTATTCCCATCTCCAGGGCAGGAGCCTCCCCCTCTTTGAGATCTCCTCCTTCTGAGGTAACTTGACCTCAGGATCTTTCTGAGCCTCCCAAAACAGAGGTCTGGTCCCCACCACCATCAGATGAGCACCTCCCTTCTTAGAGAACAATACTAAAAACCACAGTGGTTTTTGTACCTCCTTAAAAATCTCGGCTGGAGAGGAGCCAGTTAAAAGAAAACAAAGAATAAACAAACTTCCACGCACAGAGAGTGGAGACAGCAGACAAATTGTTTCATTACTGCTGCAGTGAGTGGGAAAGCACAAACAAAAGCCCACAAGCGGGATTTTCTAAAGGAAGTATGTTGGTGGTTGCTCCCTCCTGCTTCTCCTAAATCACCCCAGCCCCACCCCGAGCAAGCACAGGTCTGAAACCAAGTCTGAAGGACTGGCTCTCAGTAGAAGGCAACTGCTGCTTCGGCAAAATTTGAGGGATCTTCCCACCGTTTTCTGCCCTGGTTGGTATGAGTTTTGGTGACATTCCTTTCTGGAGAGGGAAGAACAAGGCTGTGCCTTCATCTAAATGTGAGCGGCAGCAGACAGACAAAACCACTGTATTATTTCTATGTTAACGATGCAGTCGTCATCAGCACACTCGCTAGAGGATGTGTTGTAATGGTAGAGCTCTCTCCGCCACACAGATTTATTCAGAAGCACAAACATCACGTGGCTCTGGCACAGTAAGTATCAAAGGTCCACCAGGTCTCCAGTCTGAGCGCTCCTGTGTGGCACAACACCCAGAGCTGCCTCCTGCGGACACAAACCTGCCAGCAGCCAGGACTAACCCCACGTTCCTGGGTGCTACGGACACGGGGGACGCTGGCACACGAGCAGGACAAGGGCCTGGGTCTCTGCTCTTGCAGGCAGTTTCTGATAAAAGAGTTAACGCAAGAGGAAGGTCCCCAAAGGGCAGTTATTTTGGTAAGGCGAAGCACCCCGATGGTCTGCCAAATTCTAACTATAGGAGCGGTGGGCTGAGCACCTGCGGGGCTCATCTTTCACTGTTTGCCTCTGCACCGCCCAGAGCAGCGGAGATGAGACCACCAACAGTTTTCCTTGTCTCTCTGGTCCCAATCCCAGTTCTTAATACTACCCAGCCATGTATCCTGCTGTGCCAGCACACCTAAATCCCACCTGGAGACAGTGGCTGAAACCAAGGGTTATCTGAATGATGAAATCTAAATTAAGAAATGAGATTACAAGGCATGTGTGTGTGGGTGTATGTGTGTCTCCAACAGTTTTAGCAGAGGTTGGAAGGAATTTGGACAATGTTCCACCTGATTAATTACTTGGACTCAGCCATAAACCAGTTATCAGAAGTAAATCAGTATTCACGCACCCAGGAGTAACACAAAGCTCATGCTAGAAGATCAAGGGCACCTCGGGATGCTTCAAAGATGCATGGCATCCTATAAAGCCACACTTCATAGCTGTGGCTACTCTGCCCAACACAACCACGGAGCCCACGAGCAGGGGGTCCCTCTCCAACCCCTCCACCCAGTCCCTGTGCAGCAGAGGGGTGGCTGTGCCACGGTCTCGGAGACCTTTGGCCGGCTCCTGCTGCTTCGGTTCAGTTTCTTTCCACTCATTGTCCCCAAGGGGTTTTGTTTTACACTTCTGCATTTCTTTTATCTTAAATGCTAATGAAAAAGTCAGGGGAGCAGATCAGAAAGGGGACTGTCGGCATTTAGTATCTTCCCAGAAGCTGGCTTGGGCTTTACGGTTTTGTACAAATCCTTCTGTTGCTTGGGCACTGGAAAAGTCAAACCTACCGCCAGCCCAGGACAGGCAGACCATCAGAATTTCACGTTCATCTCCTGTACATAACCATTCCTCTACGACAAGGGTTGCAGAAGCTTGCTCATCTTCCCTAAATCCACAGCGTGCAGAAGAAAGGGACAAGACTTGGCCTAAGTGCAACAGCAAAAGCGCTTGTGAAATGCAGGGGCAGGAGAACAAGCAGCCGCTTGCCGGACCCAGCCCGGCAGGGCAGAGGCTCAGCAGCCTCTCCACTCCGGGGGGCTTGGGGCTCCATCTGCCCGAATCGCTCTGCAACCAGCCTATCAATAAAATGAAATTGTGTGTGTGCACATGTCCCAAAAAGGCCTGGCACAACAGTTACGTCTTCTGAGAGATTCAGGAGGTGTATTTAATAAGAAAAAACTAAGAACATCTTATCTAGAAAGCAAGAGACTAGCGGAAATGCTGAAGAAGAGTTACGGGCTATGTCCTGTCCCTGCTCCAGCTCCTCAAACAGCTGAGCAATTTCCCCAAAGCACTGCTTGGCTAGCACAGACGCCAGCATGGAAAACTTCAGCCCGAAAGGGCAAAAGAGGTGAAAGTTCGACTTTAATAAATGGGACTGAGCATTAATGTCACCATTAATCCTATTAATGTTATTAATCCCTGGGAGAGGGAAGGGAAGGGCACTAACTGGTGAAGATGAGACAATGTAAAGGAGATTTTAAACAGTTCTTCCACCCTACCTTTTTTTTTTTTAAAGCCCTGACTGCTTTGGGGCTTTCCCACAGCTCTCATTGTCACAGAAAGAGATGCTTACATGGCCAGAGAATCTCACCCATGAATTTCTCAGTGAAGCCCATGAACACATATGTGAGACCATGTGCGCCAGAAAAAACAGCAAGTCTTCACCTTAAAACCATCTAGCAGTGGGGAATCTGAAAACTCCCAAAGTATTTTTTGTTTTATTAAGAAAAAGCATTTCCCTTACTGCTGAAAATATATCCCTTACTGCCACACCGGGGCTGGGCTAGTTGTTTAAATTACAACAGGAGAGACCCCCAGGAGCATGGAGAGCTGTACTGTAAGCAAATATTTAGACAAGATATGTAAGATACGGGACTCCAAAGCTCCAGTCTTCTCCCAGTGTCTGCAAACCAAACCCACACAGGAAGATCTGACGCTGTCACGTTACGTATTAGGAGCCGAAATGACTTCTGGTCAGGCCTTTGGGGACAGATAATCAGCAACTTGTTCCATGCTCCCAATTAAGAGGAGATAATCCATTTCTGTCCAGCTTTGGTGTCAGATCAGAGCAATTCTGGCAACGGTTCCAACGGCACACAGCACTCCCGCAACAGCTGATGCAAACATTCTAAAAGCCACGGGGCATCGCAGCCTCCATCCAAAGGACGTGCCGCCACTTTGTCCTTTTGCAGTGGCAACTGCTGAAAAGGTCAAGCACATAACGGAGGCAGCACGGGTTTGCCTCTCCTCTCGGACCTGAATGTCAAGGCTGAGAGATCAGCAGCCAGAGAACCCACAACAAAGATTTCCAAAGAGCTGGAGGACATGGGTTACTCCTTGAGCTGCATCCTGGAGTGGCCTTGCACAGCACGGGGATGTCTCACCCTGCAAGAGGAGCGTCTGTCCCACTTGCTGGGACACCAGCTAAGTGAAGTGAATTCAGTCTCTGCAATAACTCCATCTTGCCTGCTCAGTCCCTCGACACTGCTGTAACACAGAGGATTTCTCATTAAACAGAGGAAGGCGCATGGCTCATTTTGTGTCAGCTTTACTTTCATTTGAATGGATTTAGCTACTAGCAATGCGAAACCCCAAAGAGCTGCAAACGCTAAAATCAGAGCCTGGACCCATGCAAAGGAAGAGGTCTGGAAGGGTTGGTGTGCTTTTCAAATCTCATCCCTAGAGATCAGGACAAATACATGGGTCTTGATCATCTCTTTCTCCTTGAGGTTGGGCACATTACACAAAAAAAAGTGCAAAGAATTATGCTGGACAAAGAGAACTCAAATGTGCAAGGCAGAACAGACCACAGCCACCCGATGACCACACACCAGGACCAAAGGAAGGCAACGCCATACCACAAGCAGCCGATCACTCTGCAGGAAGCTCTTAAAAACAAACCAACAAAACTACCACAGCAGTCTCAGGCATGGCACTCCACAAATTTTTTTAAGAAGAGCCTAGAGAGCTTGAGAACCTCAGAGGGGAGGCTCCTCAACCTGCTCCAGCCACCAGCAAGAGTGCTGCTGGAAAGGGGGTGCCTTCAGCCTCTGGGTGAGGGGGCTGGAGGGAGAGAGGCAGTCATGATTAAAAGTCTTCCAAGACGTAAATGATGGAGGATGGTAATCAGATAATCTCTGCTTCCACCCCAGGTAAGATTAAAAATTCCCTCAATCAGCTTTGTCTGCAGCAAATGAAGATTGAGATCTGATATTAGCAAACGCTCAAAGACAGGGTCATTAGGCTTTGGGACGCACTAAGGAGGTTGCTAATTCTCCTTCATTAGTTTCATACAGAGCAGAGAAAGAGCCTTCAGGGACAGGCTGGGCACAGTAAATCCAGCAACAGGATCACCCCATCCCTTTCCAGATTTGCCTGTCAAGGACTCCCACGGTTAAGATCAGCGTGAGACTGGCACAGGGCACGCTGCGAGGGGCTGACAGAAGAACCATGCAGCACAACAAAACAGCTCGTACAGGGCTCCCTATCAAAGCTCACCCATGGTGAAGCCTTGTGCTTCGACAGGTATCCAGCTCAGCTTAATATCCCCCCGCCATCACGCAGCCCTGCAGCCATCTCTCACCCTACAAACGGGCAGACACACCCAGCACTACGTCTGCACCACGTCAGGGATGCTAATACAGTGAACCGTGCATGCTCTTTGTTTTCAATGCAGCATTTCAAAAGGCCTCGTCGTTCATTTAAGGTGAAGCAGATGCTGTTCCTCTGGTCTCTTTGAAAAGGCTTATCTATGGGCTGGATTTCGTTAAGTGTCTTGTTCTGCATTTAATAAGCTTGCAAGTCTAGACACTTTGGTTCTCCCTCTATCACCCCTTTGGTGTACAAGCAGGTAGAGACAACAGAGGTTAAGAGGGAAATATTTAGCTAGCAGATTTAGATGCTATCAAGATGATTGCATAATTCCACTTTGACTCACTGCAATTTCAAAGCCAGGCACTTTTTTGCTCACTCGTGCCAATCCCTTTTGAAAGAAAGGGGCTGCTACCTGCTGCAGTAGTGTAGAGGAGGTCCCTGGGAGGTTCAGGGCATAGACTTTGGGATATTAGTAGAAGATCCATGTTGAACCAACACCAAACAAGGGAGAAAAAGGTCCAGAGAAGCTGTGTGGTGGAATCGCCCTCTACTACCAGACGGTGATGATGATGTATGAGCAGAACAAAAGTGTCAGCAACCCAGTCCACCTGACTCTTCAGATATTTCCCTGTGCAACTGGGTGTCACCTCATTCCCCCAGCTAACAGGGACAACCCAGGCAGGAGCCTGATGCTCTGCGCAGGGACCCCGTGACTGGGAGCACCGAGGTGCTTGCAGAGCCCCATGGGAACTGCCACAACCAAGAGCTCAGCAGCAAAACCAAGAGATGCTGCTCGGACCTCAGATGGGTGCTGTGTCTGATGCCTGGGCATCGACTTCAGCTGTTTGCATGAAGGGTTCTTGAAAGAAAGGCGCCTGGCTGCAAGGTGGGAATGCTGGAAGGGTGCATGCCAGCTGCCTCTGGAGGGACTTTCTTCCTGCAGCTCCCATGCTGCGGCTGATGGATCCCATGATCCACTGCTGCAGATCCGAGGGCAATGCCAAGACCAGTCATTTGCTTATCAGTCAGCAGTTAGCGTCACTCGAGCAATGGGAACTCAGCCGAGACTGCGTTCATTTTGCTTCTGACCCTGCATCACACTTGAACCCTCAGCCTTCACACAAAACCAGCTCTCTATTTATCTGCCGCTCTGCCTAGCCCCAAAGGCTAAGTGAGATGGATACACATCCTGTTGGTTCACAATACACTGGGAAACGTCAGCATTTTTGCACATCAGGGCTGCAAGATGTGCACGTTACAACTACACGTGCTGTGGGGATGTACCAAAAAACCTAACTGCAATCTTACATTAAGAGCAAAATGGTTTTTCAAAAGACTAATCAGAAAGAAAGATCTCTCTCCTTGGGAAACAAGCAGCCATAATCAGCAAATATTTCTCTCTCACAGGATTGCAAAACAAGGCATGCTCTGCCCTCTGAGCCATGAGTCATGAACTTCCCCAGCAAAGGGGCAGGCAGAGCAGAGCAACTGCATAGAAAACAACAGGATGGGAATTTTTTACATTTTATCCCAAGGAGGGCAAGTTCAAGGTCTCTGCACTTACCATCAAACTTCTTGTATCGGGAACTAAACATGGTTTGTAAGTGATTGCTAAGCTCTACGACGGCATTTCTGAAGTCATGTTTACTCTGCTGACTGTACTTCTCCTCCATTTCTTGAGAGCAGCATGTGTAGTCTTGCGAGCAGACTTTCAAGTGGTCACCTGAAAAGAAGAGAAGAAAATATCCCAAGTTAAAAGGATTCTCTACGCAATGGCAAAGAGGTCGGTTTGCAAGGCAGGGGGGTGTGAGGACCCACAGCATCATCTCCTCCCAAGGAGACCTTCCCTCACTGCGAGCATGGCATCAGGGGCTGGTGTAACAAAACCAGATTCTGTAGAAGAACTTTACAACAACACATGTGAATACCACACCTTGTCTTTCTGCAAGAACATTAAAAAGCGTCCTCTTATTTATGCAGTTAACAAACGGAATAAACAGTCACCTTGCACAGTATAATTTGAAGAACCTGAAAATTGACCTGTATATACTATGCTATCTTCCATGAAGTTTTTGCTGAGTATTTTAATTACTTCCAATTCATTCAGTTAATACACAATGCAGTATCAATGGCAATGGTCCTTTTTGCACAAGATAAATTCTTTTTCCTTCACCCTCCCACCTCCAGTTATCACAGGAGAAGTAATCTCTCTCAGAAAAAACTGTTATCACTGATAGTAAAATACACTGGATTTATGCAATGGCTCATAAAAAGGCTTTGTATTTCCCAGCTCCTAACTTCACAGTTTTCTGTCATTATCCCGGGTGAAATTGGGTGTTTGTTTTTGGAGAATTCAAACAGATTTTCTTCCTTTACCGTTAAAGATAGGTCTCTCCTAAAAGTCATCTGGCTCAAGTTGGCTTGTGCAGAGGAATCATAACATGCTTCAGTATCTACCACAGCTCAATTTCAAAATTTCACAGACAACGTGGGCATAGGATTTGGCCCCATATAATTTGCTTTCAGAGCATCTCATTGCAGTGCAGGATGAGGCCATCCTCTTCTAGTGCCACCAAGAAAACACTGCTGTCAAGTTTTGTGGGCCAAGACAAACTCTTTGCATAGCAATCCTCAGCTCCAGCTTCTCTGACAGGTCCCACACCCGCAGCACCATCACAGGCAGGTGGGCTGATGCTAAAGTGGTTCAAACTTGGGGAAACTGTGCAAATTTTTGTCAACACTGAACATACAATCAAAACAAGCAGTTGAGAAACTCATCCTTCCAAGTCAGATGGTATTTTAAAAGACGCAGCCTACATGTAAGCTGCTCTTCTCTCCCATTTCACGCCCCACTGCCAAACCTTATCCTTCATCCCGAGGAAGCAGATGGAGAAGCGAAGGCTCTTCCCTACCTGCTCGCACCCTGGAAGCCACCAACAACCTCCAACCACCACCGAGGTTCAGAGGCTCACTGCCAGAGCTGCAAAGGACTTGTCAGCTCCCTGCACAGAAAACAACCTCTTCGCGACAGGCTGTGAACCACGCACTTACTGAAGAGCCATCCCACCTGCTAGAGCATCAAAAGTGGGTTTAGAGAAACAAAAGCAGGTTTATGCACAGTGCAAAACAAAGCCGGCCTGTGACTAACACAAGCGGTTGCTTCTCTGCCTGCCTTGTGCAAGATCTCATAACGATGTCATTCGCCCAGCTATTGAACCTTTGCATCACCTTGCAGGACTTTCTAGCCCAGAAATGTTAGAGTCTCTCCTTTCAGACTTAAGGACCATTTTAAAATAAGATACATACAAAATCCCTAAGAAGCTCTCCCCCTAAATCTATTTTCCTTTTGCGCTACAGGGTTTGTTTGTTTTCCCTGGCATCACAGAGAGTCCTTGACCAACAGATAATTCTGCCACAGTTAATTTATTGCACAAGACCGTCCCCTGCTCTTGAATTACGGAAAGCTCAAAGTCTATTACAGGAAGCAGCACTACTTAGGCACAGCCTTCAGAAAACACAGAAAAATCTCACTATCTTCTTACAGATGTATTTTTCTTCCAGGGACTCTATTTGTTTCCATCTCAGAGGAGCATTTCCAGCAGCAAATATATGACATTAAGGGGTGCAGCACCAAGGGACGCAGCTCCATTTAGCTCGAGAAGTCATTTAAGAGAGAGGAAGATGCACACCCAGCATTTTTGGATCCTACCCACCAATTCATCCCAGAACACAGATGTGCACTCTTCTATGAGCCTGCCTTACTAGCGAGCATTAAAAAAAAAAAAAAAAGTGCCCAAGTGCCACGCTTTATTTCACTCTAAATCTCTTTGCTCGGGTCCCAAGACAGGACACTAAGGCTCTTTGACACAATGGGAAACAAACAGCAGCAAAGTGATAATTACAGCTAGAGCAACAGCCAATTTCACAGTGTCAAGATAATTTCAAAAGTCTTGAAACAAGTTTTAGTTTCCTAAATTTCTTATGAAGGGGGAATATGTTGGAAATACTTTACCTGCAACGCATTTCACTGTTTCAGTACCATTTCCATGATGCGGGCCTGCCTTTGCTGTTACAACTTACATACTTCCCATTCTGCGCTGGAGGGGTAAGCCTCTACCCTACCCGGCAAATTCAAACCTACTGATAGTGGGCTTTCTTCTCCTAGAAACACTTTGCAGACACTTCTGACGTTGCCCACAGACACCCTGGAATCCCTAGAGCAGTGGTTTTAACAACTACTCTGATTTATTTACGACAAATAAAAGCCCAACATGTTGAACAAATACAAGTAACAGCTTTATATCTATTTATACTATTAAATAGTATAGTTACCATCCCACCTAACATTACAAAGCAAAATAATTTTTCTCTGACCTGCCTCATCCCAGATTTGCATGGTGCCTCCCTAGCACACATGTGCAAAACCAAGTGACGAGAAGACCACTGATAGTAAATCAAGCTTGTGCAGATTCTATTTGGTTGATCATTAAGACATTACGCTCCAAAATGTAACTCAGACATTCAAAAATGAATGACCAAGCAATCTAATTATGGAAGATATTTCTCAGTCATGTCAGCACTATGTGGTCTTGGCTCGTGATCAAGAATTAGCTCTGTCTGGACTGAGGAGCTCCGGCTACTCAGTGCTAATCATAGGAGGATGCAGTGTGTTGTTACCAAGTGTTAAAAACCAGAAAGTTTAGGGCTGTGGTCTGCTTTTCTTGCAGTTTTCTTATGCCACAGTGGGAGATACCAATGGGAAGTCACTGGAAGACACTGGAGCCCCCATTTTCCCCACAGGGAGAGTTGTCCTTAGCACCTCCACATGCCTGAGATTATATTGTCGCTTCAGCAAAGCGACTGACAGAGTTTGCAAGAAGCCTCACATCTAGCCCTCATTTTAAATCAGCTAGCAGAGCTGACCCATTCAGCATCCACCCGCAGGACTCATCCCATGCCTGAGTTTGCAGGGAGAGCAACACAACATCCCAGCATCACGTTGTCTGTCTGGGTGATGGACCCATGGCATGCCCCTTTGGCGAGTGGCTGTGGTGTTGGGAACCTCTTACACCTCCATGGACAGACCCCAAAGCACGATGTCATCAGACAACAGCTTCAACGCCCAACAGTTCTACGAAGCCTGGAAAGCAGCCGCTGCCGGCAGTCCATGTGAGCACGGACCTGTTACTCACACGGAAAACACTGACCTTGAGCCAAGACCAAAGACAACGCTCTTCACTTTTCCAACCAGCAGTGAACTCCTCTAAGGAAAAGGAGTGAAAAATATGAGTATTTAGGCCCACTTAAACAGAGATCTAATGTTTATGTATATTATGTAAAGAACTCTCATGGTGTGCACTCACTGTCAAGGACACATTCGGCAATAATTATTTCACGAAGTTAAAACTCATCAAACAATGCCCATACAAGGCAACTCTTCATCTACTGTTGAGTGTTAAAGACTTGGCAGCTTTTGTAATTTATCACCATGTGAGCGCAGAAAAAATATAACTCTGCCACAGCTTCCTTTCAAGTTAGGCTTTTTATTGAATTGTTTGGCAGGGTGTGCGATCATCACGTTGGGGGCTGCGTGGCAAAAAGAGCTTAAGTAGCAGAGAACGACTCCCAATATCTACTGCATATGCACACCATCGCTGCAACTTGTTGTGGATTTGCAGGAGATCTTTCCCATCACCTGTTGCAGCAAGACTTTTTCTCTATTTTACATTACATGTGAATACAGAGAGACGATGAACCAAAATTACAAAAGAAGCTTGCTCCTCAGCTAGTTAACGGCACACCTCTGGGAACGGAGGTGGTGGTTTAAAGATAGAAATGCAATGGTACACGATGTTACTGTCTGCACATTCAAGAAAATGTGCTCAGAAAGGTAATCTTGCAAACTTATGATTTAAGCCATTACAGAAACGCCACATTTATCAGACTCCAGGCACATGGAGTTTCTTCCAAATCAAATAACTATTTTGCAACGTGTTGGAAAACAAGTTTTCATCGAATGAGTAAGTGTGCAGTGCAAACTCGGGGGCTCCGTGATCTTGAAAAGCCGTTCCCTTTGCCAAACATTTTTCCAAGACCTTTTCAAAATGTTGTTTCTGGATGTCTAATGTGCCTTCCCAGCCTGCTTCTCCTCACCTTGACCAAGTTCACACTTAAAGTATACCTAGCTGCAAAACTGGCTAAACTTTCAGGAGTGGTTCGCTGGGAGGCAGGGGGTGGGCATTTCTTTAAAACACTCCCGTACACAGTCTAGCCCTTCATCGCAGCTCAGTAAACAAGCCAAAAGCAGTTTAGGGTCTGAGATGTTACTCTTGGACTTTGCTCGCACATAAGAAAACAGGCCGGGGTAAGCTGGGCTGGTGGAGGAGCGGGAGGCAAACGCTGCCGGGGGACCGGCGAGCGAAGCCATCATTTCAGCCTCGCACTCTGCCTCTTCCCTCTAGCGCACATCGGCTTGTGTCATCTTTAAAAGAGTTTTATGACTTCCTCTAAACCAACTACCAAAGGAATCCTGGACTGTAATGCCAGGCTCTAATCCGATTTCACAGTAGACTTACCTTCTAATTATCACAGAATATTAGGCTTCCACCCATCATATATAATTGACATGCTACCGAGGCTTTACAAAACCCCCAACAAAGATGACAAGAAACACTAGCATCACCCCTGAGCAGAGCTCCACTGCTCCGGCCCCACATTAACAAGGGGTGAGAAGAAGAAAGAAAAGCTTGAGCTTGTGATCGACTCCAGCAGAGTCATCGAGACAGACAAGGCTACCAAACCATCCACCCAATCTGATCACCTTTAATTGTACCCAAAATACCAAAACCTGTCCAGTTTTCCTGGCTACAAAATGAGCCAGAGATGCTCAGCACCCCCAGTAACGGCCCATGAGCGCTCGCTGGCCTGCAGCAGTGCTGCCGTAACCCATAGGTGCTATCGGCACAACCGCATGTCCCACAGCCACCACAGTCCCTGTCCCCCAAGGCAAGGCTGGGTCACCCTAATCACTGCTTACGCTGCTCTGAGATATTTGCTAATGAAGAGCACTACAGAAACACAGATAGCGTTTCAAAATATAAATCTTTCCAGGTGAAATGACACTAAGCTGCAAACACCAAAAAGAGGGGAAAAAAGCAACTCTATTGCCTCCTCCCAGGCTGACACACACGCACGCTGCTTGAAGGCATGCTTTTTGTCTGGTACAAGCAGCAAACAATGAATTTTTAGTTGATGGCTCTTACTGGAGTAATCCTTTTTCACCAGGTGGTCAGTCTTCCCTGCTTGCTTTAAAGTGGTGCTGCTGTGGGACTTGTGTTTATTTTACCTGGAGAATACACCCGTGGAGATGGTCGTGTGCCAGCAAGGGAGAGATGTATAACAGCACTGAGGTCCTGCTAACGGAGGTGATGCATCCATGCAGGGCAGCAGGGTTAGAAGTTTCTAAGCTCACATCCTGCAAACAATGCAGCGCTGCTGGTACCCTCTGGCTGGAGCAAGTCAAACCAGGTTGGGACACTTGGAGCTGTACCTCCCTCGATGCTCCTAAGCACACGGTGCTATTTCCAGCCTGAACCACTATTTCAACTGCACACTTCCAAAAGTGCTTTGTGCAGCATCCTCCCTACATCTATCACCATCAGACAAAAAATGGACACATTTTATTTCCAATACAAATCATTTCCTATCCTAAAGCCCACCATCACGCAACCAGAGTCAGCTTTCCTTTCTTCCTTCCTGAAAACATTTGCAATTCTCACTGGGATCTCAAACCCAACAAGCACCAAAAGAGAAAGTGAGCACCCCAGGCCCTCACCATGGAGGTCAGCAGCCAGCATCGTCCTCCAGCTGGGTACATGGATGCCAGCCCTTCCACAGCCACAGAAGCCCTGGCCCTGAATTTGACCATCACGGATGCTCATACCCACCGGCATCCCTTTTGTCCAGCCACCCAGGAGTTCTTAAGCCAGAAAACAGCCTCACGCAGTCGGCTCCCAGAGCTGACTGGTAGGGTTATGGAAGTAAAGCAATTTGGCAGCATGTGCCAGCGTGTAGCATACTTAACATCCCACTCAATTAGCAACCGTTTTATATAAATGGTTTATTTGCCTTATTAATGTTAAAGCCACTTGTTTCCCCTGTGCTTCCACTTAGGTTATTAATCAACGTGCGTTTCAGGTTTTTGCCGATTACTCTAATGGCACAGAAGAATTCCCCAGACTCACCGTGACAGCTTATGATATTGGAATGACTTTTTTTTTTTTTTTTCAAACTTGTCAAGCAGTCAAAATACACTCTTTGATACCCAAACCAAAGCCCTTTCACCTACGCTTAACAACAGTGAACTATTTTCGGTCAATCTTTACTGCATCTGTTAACTCAGCTGCTAATCCATCTTGCAGGCGTGGGGAACGCCAGCACACACAATACCTCAGTGACATACCTCCCGTCAACACAACAAATAATCCTAATTATTTCCATAGCGCGTACCTACAGTTACTTAAAATATCGTACACAACCGAGGTCTGTCTGGCTTCTATTTTTCCATTTTGCTTTGTTGACAGCTTCGGGTTCCCAAATTTACTGCCAAGAGGGTCAGGGACTGAAGAGAACAAGAGAGATTTATATCCAAGTGTGTACATTAAGCCAAATGCACATTAGGAACCTTAATTTTCTACTGGAAAGAGCAACTTAGGACACAAAGAGGGCTCTTTCCTTCCACCCGTCCAAGTCCCAATTACTACTGCAAAGCTCGTCTTCCAGCTGATGACAGAGCCAGGTCCCTGAAGGACCAAATCCGGGCAAATGCTGCCTGTTGAGGCCAACCAGAGTGATTTTGGGACATCTCTCCGAGGCGGGGACAGACCAGGAGAGCCCTTCCCAGCCTCCTAACACAGCTCTTCAGCCCTCCATGGCACCCCAGAGAAGCATCACTGGTCAACTGAAGTCCCCTCCTGCCCAGCTCTCCCATTGAGGTTGGGGCAATGAAGAGGTTCAGGTGGAGGTCCCCAAGGATCGAACCCAAAAACTCTCTACAGCACACCTAAGCCCGGGACTGCACCCTTTGCAGGTGATGTCCAAGCAAGGAGGATGCAGGATCTCACCTTCAGCAGTGTTTTAACCCTGCTCACCTGAGGAAAAATACCATCATCACTTCATTTCCACAGCACAGCCAACAATTTCCTTCCCAACAGGGTGGCCCGAATACCATGAGGTTTTACACCCTGGAAAAATATGCCATGATAGAGCATGCTTTTATTCCAACAAACAGGATATTGAGTCAATTAGTGGCACACCAAACACAAACCAGACAGATGAAGATAGGAAACATCAAAAGAGAGAGAAACCACACAAAGACCTGAATATACAAATAAGGCAAGGGGAAAAAAAAAGGAATACTACATAATTAAACTTATTATTTAAGAAAGCCCAGAGAGTAAAATAGCTCTGGTTAACTAAAGGATTCTCCCTGGATCTAGCTAAGACAGAAACCTTCAACAAAAACCAAGAGTTGTTTCTTAATTAAAAAACAAAACCAAAAAACCCTATTTGACATTGCGGAGTAAGAACTTCGGAAATGCAAATTCTCCTTATTATCACGAAATTCTTTAGGCATGAAATAGTTTTCATAATGTGTCTCTGCCTACGTGCCATAAGCACGAGGTTACACAACGGACAAGTTATGCTGAAAATTATCTTTGGGTTTTTTCCCACCTCTCTGGTGAGGAGACACAAAGAGCACAAGAGAGACCCATCTTCAGGATGGCGGAGGCAGGCAGTGCCCCCGTCCCTCCATCAGCCACCAAACGGCACCTAGAAAGCCCAACACCTGCAGTCAGTCATTCTGGGTATAAGTAAAAGTAAAAACAAAAGCAATGATAAAAACAAACACCTGCATACAGCCAGTGATCAGACTTCAGAATTCAACAGAAATTGTCCAGCAGATTTTACAGGGGTAACCCAAAAAAACCCCACTGAGTATAATTTCATGCAATTAAAGGCGGGGGGGCGATCCATTGGGAACAGCAAATACACAGACTTACTGAAGCCTCAGGCACAAGGAACAGTAAATAGAAGAGATCTGGCTGGGAGACAGTTACTTACTTTGTGAGACTTCTCATTTTTTCCTCAAATTCCCCATTAAGAAGGCAAAACAAAGCCAAAAAAACTGCGTGTTTGTTTTTTTTCCATAAAGCTTTAGGCTATTTGCCAAAAAAACAGCTTTTAACCAAAACAGATTCTGTCACAAACACTGTCATTGGAACTGGAATATTTTTCCTGCTTAACAAGATTTTACACCGTCCACTTTTAGTCCCTCTCCCTCCGCGCTCCCCAGACTATGCCAGGCACGTCCCGGGATGCTCATCGGTGCAGGAAAGCAGCACACGTGGGCAGGCAGGAGAACCAGGCATACGCCACCGGCAACCACTTTTCCAGTCTTTTTTTTTTTTTTTTTTTTTTTTTTTTTCTAACATAGATGAAAATATGGAGATGTGCANTCTTTTTCTTTTCAAACATAGATGATTCCAGCATCAATGCACAAAACCATGTTTCAGAGCCACACAGTAGCTTCCTGTGAGATGCACCCAGACGCACCTACTTGTGCCAGCAGACTGGTCATCTGCTGGCAAGTCCCAGATTTGACCCTTGAAAGCTTCAGCAATGTTTTGAGGTCATACAGCCCTAGTGATTCGGGGGATCATGCTTTATTTAGGAAAAAAAAAAAAAACAAGTGACAAAAAAGGTATCCCAAAAAGAAGGTGTTGATGGCTTTGTGGAGGCACTCTGACAAAGATCTCGCCAGTTGAGAGCTGGACAACCATGGAAAGCCACAGCAATCTCAAATGGTGGCACCAGCACATTTCAAGGCTAGGACTAAGGTCCTGATGTGCTGGGATCGTGGCCGTCCAATCAGCCTTCCTGGACATCTCACCCTTCCAACGGCACCAGCTACACAGAGGTTGGACAGAAGTGAAGTTTTCCAGCTTGCAAAAGCAAAACCCAGCATGCACTGTCGCACAAAGCAGAGCTACCATTTCCACGTGTTAAAGTCCACCAACAGGAATAAAAGTACTAAAGGCACGTGAACTGGCAGCTATCATAGAATCACAGAATGGTTTGGGTTGGAAAGGACTTTAAAGACCATCTAGTTCCAACTCCCCTGTCATGGGCAGGGACACCCTCCACTAGACCAGGTTGCCCAAAGCCCCATCCAACCTGGCCTTGAACTCTTCCAGGGATGGGGCATCCACAGCTTCTCTGGGCAACCCGTGCCAGTGTCTCACCACCCTCACAGGGAAGAGTTTCTTTCTAATATCTACTCTAAA
The DNA here is from genome assembly GCA_013400195.1 of Aramus guarauna. Taxonomy (NCBI): domain Eukaryota; kingdom Metazoa; phylum Chordata; class Aves; order Gruiformes; family Aramidae; genus Aramus; species Aramus guarauna. The sequence continues at coordinate 203,641 of VXBL01000638.1, forward strand.
TCAACCCTCCTTCAGCTTAAACCCATTACCCCTTGTCCTGTCACTACAGTCCTTGATAAACAGTTGCTTTCCATCTATCCTGTAGGCCCCCTTATGACCCAAGCAAAAATTTAAAAAAGCCCCAAAACCCTTAAATATGTTTTTAATTCCTTAAATAAGAAACAAAGCTCGTGAAATTCAGCCACAATTTCCTGTTTTCGACTTAAAATAAAATTAAAAAAATATCCTGGGTTTTAGACAAACAATAATCTAATCTATAAATTGGAACACAAGAGAGATGTTAATTAACTTCCAGAGAGATTAATTCTCTATTGCAGGATCCAAAATAGGCACTGCAGAACCTGCTGCAATTCTGAGACTTTACACAGAAGGAAAGGAAAAGGGGGGAAGAAAAACCCCAAACCAAAACACAACACCAAGCTGCAAACAACTATATTGAAGGGCAGTGTACAAATAAACACACAAATATCTGGAAAGTAGCAGGGCAATGTTTCTCATCCATAAAGACACAAGCCTTCACTCTGCCTTGGGTGGATTTGGGTGGGCAGGACAGTGGATGGCATGCAGGGACTCAGCGGAGAGCCAGGACCAGCCAGGGCCACCCCAAAGTCCTAGGTGACATGGAGGTCTACTTTTGCTCCCCTTGTTTTGACAGCAAAACCCATGCAAATCCCTTGCTCCGTGCAGCTGCCGATGGCAGGGCTTACTTCCCACCCTGCAAAGGCAGCCTGGGCTTTGGACCGGAGCACCGACTCCTTATCTCCTTCCTCCCGCCGCCCCGTGTGCCACCGGCCACCCACGCTGCAGCGCCCAGTGCCACCGATCCCCGGGAACCCCACTCGGGGGGGGCAGGGGGGAGCAAAAGCAAGCCAAAGCTCTGCACCGAGGAGAAACACTTCATCTTCTTTTGCTAGAGTATCTTCTTTTGCTAGAGTATCACCTCCTTGGGGGCTTTTTAGGGGGCAGGAGTTATGACTTCTGGTAATTGAAAGTATGTAAAAAAAAAAAAGATGAAAAGTTTTAAGAGTTCAGGTGTCGCAAAGTCCAACTACAATATAAGAGTTGGCTCATGCCAGGAAATCGGGTACCCTCCCTCGCCTCTGCACACCCCATGGTCCCCCAAGGCCCCTCACGAGACAGAAAACTGTGAGCTTTGGACTGCTGCTATCAGGAATGGCTACAACCCCAGGGCTAAGGAAGAACGAGTTCGCGCGGGCAGGTTGCCCATCCACACCTGCCGAGAGCCACGGGCAAGTGCCGCCCCATGACCCTGCCCAGCAGACCCTACAGCCACCACCGGTCCCCTCTCTCGACACAGAGACAAATAACGAGGTGTTTGCCAGGCTGGTAGAGTGTCTGGCACCAGCGTTTAGATGAGAGCAACCGGGTGCCATGTCCTTTTCAGGCCTGGTTGGGCAGACGTCAGTTTTGACCCGGCAGTACACCACCTCCGCCCGGAGCCGTGTCCCACCTGCCCTTGCCGGTGTGCTGCCAGCCCGGAGGGTCCTGCTGGTACCTGCAGCACCCATGGGCAGCATCCCTCCATCCACCAGCTGGGCCACCTACAAACTTCGCTTTTTTCCCAGCAGGGACAAGTCTTCCCTAGAGCACAGGAACACAACGTGATGAACTCTTCTGGTCTGGCTGCCCAGCTCCCCCAGGTCCCGCCTGATGGATGGTCGGCTCCAGCCACCATTTCACACCACTTTGGCTTGTTGAGGACCAACCCTGAGGGCCTTCGCTCCACCCGTTGTTCAGGTGGAGGGATACCTGTGGCCTTTCTGCAAGGCCTGAGAAACCAGCCTGACCTACGAGGGGAGGCAAGGTCCCCAAAACACCTCTGACAGCATCATGCTGTTTCTCAAAATAAACTCACTGGCACGCAAAGTCCTTCAGTAAGAGGCCTCCTACCAGCCTTAGCTGAGCCCCAGGATGAGCGTTCAGCAGTTGGGGACGTCAGCTCCCTGCACAAAGCAACAGTTGTGCAACACCAGCAAAAACAGAGCCCAGGCATGGTGAGAATCATTCATTTGTAGGACACTTCCCACCAACTGCAGAAATATTTGCTCCAACAGCCTTGAAATCTTTAAGGAAGAACTTGAATTCCCTCCCCCCGCCCCAATCCATTATTTTCCATTTCTCCTACAGCGACTACACCAACCAAAACCTACCTAAGTCCTCCCCGAACAGGCCCTAACTACCAGACTTTCCCCTTGCAGAACAGAGCCGCTCCCCGCGTGGCCACATCCTGCCGCCCCTCGTAGGACAATTAGCCTTAATCCTCGTTAGTTCTGTACGTTTCCTTTAAATCCTGTTACCGCATTCCTCCGTGCACTCGAGCGCGGCTCAGCCAGCCTCTGCCGCGGCGGCGGTGACGGTGACCCCACGGTGCCTCCCGGCTCCTGACCCGTCGGAGCTGCACCGGTCCCAAGGGCTGCAACGCTCCCCGACTAATCTATCTTCACTGATTAGTTCTTAATCAGGAAGGCAGACGTGAAGGAAGGGCGCAGATGAAAAGAGAAAGAGGGAGTGGGGTTAAATAGAAAATAAATAAATATTTTCTTCAAGAAAAGGCACCCCTTTGCTGCTTTAGGAGACGACTATGAAAACTTTGTCCAAAAGCAGCGTTTGAAGTCTAGCTACTTTCATATTTATAACGTTTGAGTCACTCCAGAAAACCTCCACCAAAGCAGACCGAGTTGGACTACTACATTCATTTATTTTGGAAGTTTATCCAAGCCTTTGGTTAAAGATAAACAACACGCCTGGATGTGAGAGAACATCAGAGCCAGGCTGCCGGAGCGGCAGGGAGCTTCCACCCGCTTTGATAGCGCCAAGGCACGAGATGGTATCAGCACGACCCAAAATGTACTTACTCCTTCCTGGAGAGGCACGGCGAGAGCGCTGGGAAATTATTACTTGTCCTCGGGAGGCATTCTTGCCATACTAATATTATGCAAAGGATTCAGCTTAGAAATCTCAGGCACAATCAAGGCATTTAGACCCAAGTCATTAACAGCCAACAGTTAATAGGCTGGAGCTGTAATTCCTCTGTCTGTGGGCTTGGGGGTGTTTCAGCCAATTCTGTAAAAAAATATATATATTACAGCTGCTCTGTTGAGCTGTTACTGAAGGTAGAGAGCACCTTCCAGTCCAAAACACCCCAAAAACCAAAAGTAAAACCCGACTTTATCAGGTCTCCACTGATTCCCAAAGCCAGTAAGTGCATCAGCATTCCTAAACCTGTCGCCAGCAGGGACATGGAAAAAAGAAATGGGTAACGCATCTTAACACTCAGTACTCTTTAACACACCCAAGGAAAATCCTCCATAAAATAAATGTTTTACAGAGAGCAATTCTCTCAAGAGCAGTACTTGCACGTCAAGACTATCTTTGGAGCCTGCCACCCTCCTTTCAATTTAAACTTTAAGGCAACACCAACACACCAAAAACCAGAGTCTTTCTTGTGAAAAGCCAATCTGGAAACACATGGCGAACATATTGCCAAATTTGAGAGACACCCCAAAAGAGTGACGATGCGAACTTTTGGGACTTCAAATAAACAAATTTGAACTAATCAATCTGGAAAGTCTGTTTTCTATTTGTGGCTTTGGGTTTGCTGTTTTATGTTTCTTTTTTTGTCTTCCCTGTTTGTTTGCTTTCAATTACCCAGACCCCTCCTCATCCTAATCTCTAAAACTCCCTGTGCCGTGCCGGCCAGGAGTCAGGCAGCAAGAGACCGTAGTCATGCAACTGAAAACGCGAGCTGGAGGATTCTCTTTCTTCAAAAGCTGCTGGTTTTGCTCTTAAATGAACTTTTTTTGGCTTGTCTCCCCCACGGCAAGGGTACGGCATTGGCAGTTTGGCGTCCTCTCCTCTGGAGCGGGGACTATTTGCTGTTTCGCAGGTCATCAGGAGGTAGCAAGCAAAGCTTACCAGATGTGGGTTTTATCACCTCAAGTGGAACTACTATTTTCTTTATGGAACCTTGGTTTTTAAGGTTTTATCAGATCACTGTGATTACAAAAGCTTCACTTACATGCTCAAAAGCTCCTATAAAACCTCTAGTTCAACATTTATTTGGTCTAGGTGGTTTTTAACTTGGAGGAACGACTTGCAGACACAAGTAATTTGTCCTATAAGCTTTGACTGACGAGGCATTCGGTGCGCTCAAACTGCACCTGCCTTCTGAGTAAAATTCCATCAACTCATTGACCAAAAGATGTTCTTTTAAGAATATTTAAAAAAAAAAAAAAAAAAAAAAAGAAGGGGGGGGAAGAGCTTGCAGCAAAAAGGAAGTTTCAATTACTTTGTGAAATCAAGCAGAAAAATTAAGATCCAAGCAAACTTTATTAGCTCTGACAAGCAAATGCTGATGCCTTTGTTTCCGATGTGCGCAAAACTTTTACTAAAGAGGGGGGTGTATGTATGTTTTTGGGGTTTGCTTTTTTTCTTTTTAAGTCACAGAAATATGCATCTTTTTACAACATGCTTTGCTACAACAGGGTTTTTGTAAAGATATTCAAACGAAGGAACTGGCACGGAGCTATCACAAAGCAGCTGATTTTTCTCTAAGCATCCACCGACTTCACAACCACATTTATCTATGTAAAACCAATGTTAATAAGCCTGCAGAGCTTGCCAAGCACAGTAACAGTGCAGATAACTTCAGAATTTAGAGCAGGTTAAGAAACTGCAGAAAAAGATACACAAAAGACCAGATTTCCAAATCCATTTTGCATCCGTGCCTTTTTTTTTTTTTTT
>VXBL01000638.1:208449-221688 GCA_013400195.1 Aramus guarauna
TTTTTTCGGTTGAGACAGTTTGGATCTTATGAAGCATTTCATATTCAGTTTGTGGTCTGCGCTCTGGGGGCGACCGGAGGGGTCTGTGGAGGCACGCACATAGGCAGTGGTCTGAAGCTGGCAATGCAGGGGGCTGTGGCCCAGAAATTAATTTTAAGAGGTCCCACAAGCTAAAACAGCTCGGGAGAGCTACGCTATCCACTACCCCGCTCAGCCCTACGCAGCTCCTGCTGAACAAACCACCTCCTCTGCCAGCAACCCTCGCTGGCTCCCCGTCACCAGCTCCCCAAGGGCAGGGGGGCTGCAAGGTGCTGGAGCAGTTCTTTCATTGCTCCCCCCACCCTGAACCAAAAAGTCTCATTTGCTTCGAAAATAAAGTTCAGTCCAAGAGCAGGTCCTGGGCAGACATAAATGAGACTTCAGTTATAAGCGGAAAGTTTTCCACAAGACATTTTCATAGCAACACGGAGACCGTTTGGCACCAAAGGGAAGGCAGAGCATTCGCACTGCTCCATGCTTGCGCTCCCTGGTCGTCCCCCCAGTACAGCTCAGTGCAGGACGACCTTCTTCCCCTGGACACGAGCAAAGCCCTTTCCACAGCAAGTCAGATCTACAGCTTGTCCTGGTTTTAAGACCAGTATTTCAGCTGGGAGCCTCCCACTGCAGAGCGGCTTTCTAGAATAGGAATCCAGAGGAATCATTGCTGTTGACCCAGAGATGCTTCTCCAGAGCCACAACTCAATTTTAAGTTTATCTGCAGGAACTCACGCTCCATCTCACTGCGGAACTGTACACTACGATCACCCAGTAAAGCACCAAGTCTGATTCATGCTGTATCTTTCAGCTCTGCCCACAAAAGCACGTGAAGGCTTTTCTTGCTTCACCAGTGACCCAGCAATGCTGCCAACCCCTCAGCTCCCGCCTGCTTCCCAGGAAGGAAGGCCACGGGTGATGCTGCTCTGCCCCACGTCCTCCCTCTGCTCATGACTGTAGAAACAATTCCCCAATTTCAGCTGGACCAGAAAGAGACACCAATTAAAAGTGTTTCAGAAATAATTAACTCCCATCAATCTGATGCAAACCAGGGTTGGGGAAGCAAGCCCGGATGAAGACCTCTGGCAGGGACAGTCAGCAGAGCTCCATCTCTCGCAGCAACTCTTCCACCGCAGCTGAAGGACCAAGGCATGCACGTGTCCTTCCCAGCTCACCCCCTCCCAGAGCTGCAGGGACACGCAACGGGCTCCCTGCAGCCGTCGCCTCCTGCCTTGCCAGGCCACCAGAAAAAAGGCTGCATGGGAAGTTAATGAACAATCTGTTTATATGATACTGTGCAGAGGGAATAATTAAAAAAATTCATACGTTGCTGACAACAGGACACCACAATTTGACGTGACTTTCCATTTTCAAAGGTTAAAAAAAAACCCCTCACACCACATGTTACTGCAAAAGGCAGGAAAGAACACCTTCCTCAAAGGGGACACCAGCACCAAGAACAAGGAGGTGGGTCAGATTTAAATCTAAACAGGTCCACCACACATCCATCCTAGGGCAACTGTTTATAAGCAGAGAAAGGCAACTTTATACACAAAGATCACACACTAGTGGTGCCTGGCTGTTCCCAGGAAGAAAAGCTGCTTTTCAGCTGAACTTTTCAAAAACCGTTCATGTAAATAAGACAAACCTCCAAAAACGCACACAGCTGAGCCTGAAGTATCGCATGGACGAAGGCAAATAAGCAGCACAACAGGAGGCAGGGGAAGTCCAGTGCCAAAAAACCCAAGGTGCAGCTTCCCCAAGCCCTTTGAAATGCCCCTGAAATGGGGCCACAGCTAAGAGCCAGGTGGAAATCCTCCCTCCAGCAAGCGGCACAGCCCTGGGTTTAGCCCCTCTGGAAAAAAGGGGTGCAGATGCCTTCCAAGCTACAGGGACGCAGGAGGCATTGACCCCGGCTCTGCTTTACCCCAGACGCGGCAGGCAGGACCTCTGCCAGGAGATGCCATCGAGGCAGAGCCCGGTGCCAGGGTCACTGCCTCCTCACCTGGGGACATTTATTGGGAGCAGAACCCACCCAGCACGGGTGACAGTCTGAACCATCCCCTACCCCTCTGCCTCAGCTTTATCTCCCCTTAAACAAACCACCTCAGAGCTAAGACCACAGCTGAGTTTGTAAATAAGATTTTTACCCGAAAAAAAATGTGCTTTTAAGTCTTTGCCTGCTACTCCCACCAAGCATTACTTTTTTAACAGCCCGGGCATCTGCTGCAGAAGCCACCCAGCTTGCACAAGCAGCACACTGTGCTCAGCCGGCGTAACACGACCCACGTCCGAAAACCCATCCCGCTGCCCAGGCTCCCAGTGCATTCCCTGGGTCCGGAACCTGCCGGTATTTGTGGAAAAGGCGAGGCTGAGTAGTTTAACCTACCCTGGAAGGGGTGAGGAGCGGAGTGGCGGAGAGGGGAGAAAGGATTAAGATAAAGGTATCACAAAATTAAAAATTCCTCCTTCCCCCCTCCAGGACACCCTATCTACCCCTCTCTCCTCGGTGCAGCTGTGAACACCGGCCTTATCTGCTGGCAGGTTCACACAAGCACTCCTCCTCCTCCCATTAGCATAGATAAGTCTCAGTGTCTTTTCAACAATTTGCAAGCCAGCTTCTGCGCCACAAAGTTTGTTTGAGCAAAATCCTCCCAGGAGGGACAGCAGCATCCCAGATGAAGGACACGGTTGCAGAGGCCAACTGCCTGCAGGGAGGGCAGGAGGGCACAGGAGGCCACTTCAGCTTTTTAAGGCAATCTTTTTGGTTTCCCTACCCTCCTTTCAAAGATGTTTCACTGCACGGGTGTGCAGCTCCTTGGCAAGGAGCCGGCGGTGGCAACTGCAGCGGGCATGGGGCTGGCTGTGCTGCTCTGCGCAGGAACACGGCATCTCTCCTTCCCCACGTCTGAGGCGGCTTTGCCCATCCCACACGTTGGATGGCTCACGCTGCCCGTGCAAGCCAAGCCACCCAGGCCCTGCTTCTACTTTTGCAGAAACCCTTCCCTGGCCTGGAACGGGACCCAAAGCTTGGATCTACCCCGCAGCCAGCAACAGACCCTACACCCACCCAGGAAGGTCTCCTCCCCTCCAGCCAACACAGGGTCACATTTTCTTAGATATTTTGGAAAAAGCAAGTTTGGGAAACCTCTGCCCCGGGTATCGCAGAGACCTTCTACCTGCAGACCTGAATTTTGATCCTGTCTCATGCACAGCAGCCGGGCTTGAACAAACAGCTGCTCCCGCATGGTGCCCTCCACTTCAGCGGGGTGGAAAAACAACACGCCCAGCCGAAAGCACCTTATCATACCAGGGGACAATTGCATCAAGGCTTTTGCTGGGAGGCATCGAAGGGGTGTATTTTGTCTTTTTAAGCACGGCCCTGAGCAACCTGGGGGGAGGAACGAGTGCAAACAGGACCTTTGCCATCCACCTCCCAGGCAGTACCATCCGAAATCCACTGGCGGGAAAGTAAACAGCCCCCGGCATGCTGCGAGCCCCAGGGAAGGGATGGTGGATTAGGAGGATGGGATGCATTTACCAGTTGTGTTAGTCCTTCCCAAGCAGGGAGAGGGGCTCCCCGCCTCCCCGCCGCCACTGCCGTGCCATCACGGCACCCTCCGACAGCAAAAACACTCTATAAAAAGTTTGCAGCTAAAAAAAGGCCGGAGGAGAGACAAGCAGTCCCCGCAGCAGAGAGGCATTTAGTAACCCGCAGGCGACACGAGGAGACACCAGCAAGGCTGAGACAGTTTTATAGCATGGGGGCTGCCATCAGTGCCCTTCCCACGTGGGCTGGGTGTCTCCAGTGGATGACCGAGCGGCTACCCGCCATGGGGATGAACCTGTCCTGCGGATGCAACAGGATAAAACAGGCCAAGAAGCATCCGGAGAAGCACCCGCAGCAAAGCTGTGAGGAGCCATGCTGGTTCAAATCCACATGGTTGGGGCACAACCAAAGGGATAAACACTGGACCAGGGCAGAAAGCACGTGGAGGGGAGAGAAGCAGGAAACAGCAACTCTCCCGTGAGAGTCCACGTGCTGACCACAACCAGGTTTCATGGGCTTTCAGTGCAGTAAACCATCAGCATTTCTGCCCACCAGCCAAGACTTTCCATATTTTAAACTCTACTCCCTTGGGAAGGAAGAAAGAAAAAAAAAAGAAAAGAGACAGAGAGAACAAAAGATGTAGCCTTCCAGCTTGAGCTTGGACACCCTGGGACAAAAATCCAAGCTAATGCTGAAGCCCTGAAGCCCCCAGGTAAGAACATTTTCAAGACTGCCACAGGCTTAGGAACAGCCCCCCTCCTGCTCTCATGCTATTTTCAAACAATGACATTTTTTCCAAAACAAAGTGTTTTGCAATCCTTGAGCAATCCTTTCATTTTCCAATAAAAAGTGAAATTCTCTTCATTCCCTGCCGGTCGAGACGCACAACCACAGGCACAACCACCAGCTCCAAATCCACCCACCCTGCAGACAGCCACGTCAGAGCCCTCTCCCCCGACTCCCGCACTGGGCTGGCAACTTCTGCTCGCAGAAGATTTGGGAAAAGGTTAAATTTTAACTTGAAACTCTTTTACTGAACAGCTTGACTTGTCTTCTGAACCTAGCTCCTATAATTGAGGGATTTCACTTAATCTATTTAACTTCCAAGTGTGCTGCTTCTGCCATAACTTGTTTCCCCAAAAAGAAATTGCTTAATGTCTCAGAATATTAAAATATATATATTACTGAAAAGCCACAGAGCCAAAGATGACCTATTTCTCACAGCAATATAAATATTTCCAGGTCCTAACAAAAGGCACAGGAAAAGTAGCTCTACACCAAAATGTAACTGAAGCCAATAAAGAGATTTGCTCTGAAAGAAATTAATATGAATCAAATCCAAAGGAAGCGGATTTCATGGCACAATCCTCCTATGTTAACGGCCTGGTAGTCTCCCAAACTGCCAGTCCAAAGGCAACACACTAAAATTTACATTCTGTGGTCACTCAGACACACATCTGGTGGAAAGGCCCGCACTTTAGAATAAAAACCCATTGAAAAGATTTCTGGTAGAGCTTTGCAGTTTGAAAACAACACCCAGGAACTAACTGGGACCGAGCAATTTAATCCCAGAGACACACAGGTAGTCCCACTGCACATCCCTGGACTCAGCTGGGACAACACAAGGGGTTAAAACTCACGGTGGGCTCATGCAGCAGAAGCATGAAGAGCCTATTTAAGAAGAAGAATCAGAAATAAGGAATTTTGCCAGTTTTTACCCCTGATAAATCCGCATTCCAGTCTGTCAGCTATCTTGTTATCCCCAGAGCTGCTGAAGTGTCTTTGGCTGTAACTATGCATGACTCCGGCTTTGAGTAATGGAAATAAAGTATGTGCGTTGCAACTGCAGCGTTCCTTTCCCAACCCCAGAAAAAGAAAGGCAGAGCAGGAGGAGATCCTACAGCAGCTCAGAATTTTGTCCGGAGAAGCTGGAAAGCTGCTTGCACCCTACATCAGCTGCTTACCCCACCAAACCTGCCTGGGGAAGGATGCCTAGAAGTTTTAAAGGAGATGCCAAGTTTTAGCCCAATACAGCAGCTTTTATTGTCTGCAATAACAAACAAATAAATACTCTTCCAGATTCACAAGTCCAGTTTAGCTGGCAATTCATACCCGGCAAACATTTGGAAGCAGTATTGTAAAATTAAACAAAGCTATCATTTACAGGAAACCCTGCCTCGAGTACAAATTATAGAGTTGTTAAGTTTATCTGGCAATGCCTTGCCCCTGAGTGCTATATAATTATTCCTAAATCTTTCAGGAAAGAATGCAAATATTTTAAAGCCGTAATTCATTGACAAGGAGGAAGTCTCGTTTAACCTTTTGTGCATATTTTGATACCTAGAAATTAACCCCTACTCATCACAACTATTTTTCAGTATCCTACTGAGCTGGCCACCTGGTGAGCAGGATGGTTCCCGGTTTCGGCAAGGCTGGCCGGGAACACCGGGCTCGCCTGGCATCCTCGCCCGCTCGCAGGCTGCGCTTTCAGAGCGGCTTCGGGGCTGGTTTGGAGCAGCACCATGCTGGCCAGGCTGTTCCCCGCATGGGAGCCTTCCCGGTAAGGGAGGTTTCAGGCTGCTGAAAAGGCTGGCTGTTCTCACGGGGGTTACGGCAAAAAAAAGTGGTATAAAGGAGCCTTTAATAAAGCGGAGGGCTGAGTTATGCAGAGTTTTGCTAGCTAGGCGCCTGCCACCGGGATCTCCACGTCCCTTTGGCAGGCTGGATTCAACAGGGATGAAATAGCCTGAGCCCCGTCCCTTCGAGCCTCCTCTACCCACCAAGCCACGGCTCTCCAGCCAGCCTCAATTAACTCACATTAATTAGCAGAAGCCACAAGGCCAAAAGCGGTGCCACATTCCCAAACCCAAAAAAGAGAGTTCTGTTTTGCAAAGGAGAAGAAGGTCAACTCATCCTCTGTCTGGGCCCCCCCTTCAGCAGCCGAGCCCTTAATCTACCACCGGCAGCAAACTGTTGGGGGTATATTTCTAAAGAAATGGTCAGTGCAGCCAGAGGGGAGAGGATGTGCATCACCCCGAGACCAGCAAGCAGCATCTGCAAAGCCACACATGCAACCCCCTCCCCCTCGATGGCACCCACTGGGCGAGCACCCGCTGCCCCGCAGGGACTCATCCTGCTCCGGAGCAGTGCTGCATCCGCAGAGTCACCTATGCTGGCCATGCCCTGCCTGCCGGCACTCGGCTCTGCCATCAGGGCTGCTCTGAAACCATAACGCATCTGCTATTAAGCTCAAAAAGAAGAAAAAAAAAAAACCACAAAAAACACCAACAAAACAACACCCAACCTTACCTTTTCAAGAGGTAGTGCTCACGCTATTGTATTCTCCTCCCAGTGACATTATTTATTTAAGAAGAGCTCAGCGGTGGGTGTTATCCCCTGGCGCTACCCGGCAGTTTCTCGGCACCGCTGCTCAGATGGCGGGATGCTGCAGCAGGCAGGCGCTGGCAGCCTGTTGTACAGCAACATCGCCGTTCACAATTACTCAGACGCAGGAAGCAAACAAGTACTACATCAAGGTTAGGCTGCAGCAGTTAATCCAGTAGCTTTGTATACATAACCAATATCCGTGATGCACATCGACCGTCACAGATTAGTGTTTCTGATACGGTGGATCTTGGAGGCGAAAGGACCTGGCTTCTTCCTCCCAGTGGAAGCAGGTCGGTGGATCCCCTTCCTCACCAATAGCTAAAACCAAGAGTGCTTAGTTCAAAGATGAGCACTGTGCTAAGACATCACCCAAAATGGATTCAAACCCAACTCCACTAAGATGCTATGATGCTCCAAACCACTACCTGGGTCTTTCAGGAGTTGTCACGGCGATACAAGTCCCCTTCGCCTCCTCTCCTTTGCAATGAGAAGCTGTGAGCTTTCCTCCACACCTGGAGCTGGGAAGGGAGGCCAGGCCAGGCTTAAAGCCATGCTCAGGGAGCAAGGGAGGCAGTGGCGTGTAAAACCGAACCAGCAAGCGATTGCACTAGAAGAAAGCAATCTCATTATGAGAGCTAATAAAAGCCAACCACAATTATTATGTAAACAGCACTGAATCATTAGCAGACACTATCAAAGCCATTTTTCCCCCCACCGAGGAAAAAAAAATTAAAGAAAAGCATACAGTCCTATGGCACCCTCATCTCTGAGCCAAGCCAAAACTCAGGAAGAAGCCTGTTTGTTTTCCTCCAGTCCAAACCAAGCCAGCACCACCGCTCTGCCCTCTGATCTGCACGCAGGTTTCTGCCAGCCGCCCGTTCCTGGTGCTTTGGCCCCGGCCGGGGGACATTGCCGCCGGTGCCTCACCGCCCCGTCCCGCCGGGCACCCTGCGCTTCCCCCAGCCGGCCGGCCACCACGCTTTACAAACCCAAAGGTTGGCAGGTGGGCAAGAACTATCCATCTACGCAGACCAAAAGGTAAAGCCCACCCAGGTGCCCACATGTACCTGGCAGGGGAATTATTTTCCATCAGGCTTGTAATTGTGCCGGTTTCTTTGATCACATAAATGCCCTGTCCTCCCACGGGAAGAGGCCAAGGAAAGCCAGGGAGCATGCAGGAGGTTATTCTTCCCCCTTATTGCTATCATGCAACGTCTCTCCCTGTCACAAATTTCTTTCTAATAGCACCCACTGGAGTAGGGTGAAGCTGCTTGGTCTTTAATCTTCCAAGGGGCAAAGTTACTTTTAAAACAAGCAAGCAAGCTCCCTTGTAAAGAGGACACTGCCAGGCAGTTGGCTATAAAGACACTCCAGTGAGATTCCCCATGTTTGTGGTAGAAGCGAAAAACTGCATTTCAGCCCAGTAAAAATCCTGGCTCCGTCTTTATGTTCCAAGAATGCTGAATCAAACCAGGCTCCGCTCTTTAAAAAGAGAAGAGTACAAAGAAGCAAAAAGTTTGTATTAAAACCCATGTAATCTTTTTGAAACACCATCATTAGAACCTGTAGCACCAGCCAAGAGTAATTTATCACCCCCTGTCATCGCAGCCTGCAACACAGAGCTTTTCATACCTAACTGTCAATGTTACCAAGCTAAAGCCCCAGCTCATAATTTCCTAAAGCTGGCCCTCAGCTCCCAGCAAATCCCCTAAACCCCGGGGATCTGGGGGTCCAGGGCACTGCTCCTCCGTCAGAGCCGCTGCCGGGGGGCCAGCCACGCGGGGCAACGCGACCCAGCGCCGAGCATCCAGCACAGGCTCTGCACGGTGCTTCAAAGCAGGAGGATGTTGTAAGTCAGCGTAGGTAAACAATTCACCAAAGGTTATTTCAGCTTCTTTCAAAAGGAAAGGCAACGGGCCGTAAAGGCTTGAACTACACTCTCCGATGCGAGCACATCCCTTCCAAGGATGTACTACGAGGTGCCCGGTTTTCACGGGGCGAGCGGTCAGAGCTCTCTGAAAACCAGACACCCTGACATTTGGGGTTTTCCTGTGAAGTTGTTACTCTAACACACCCCAAATCACCCGTAATTTCTAGAATAGCACTACAAACCACAAGAGGTTAAACTGACTGCACGTTACTTAAACTAACCTAAGTGTGACCCCTGGAAAGGAACAGCTATTGGATGTTGTGGTTCTGTAGAAACTCAATTACCAAAGCCAATTTCCTATGAGCATTTTAAAAAAAGAAGGAGAAGAAAAAAAGGCAGCAACAATGCTGACAATGTGTAAGGGCCACATATTTTCACCTCCCGAAAGCTGCAGCCTGGCCTGTATAAGAACAGTTCCTATTCCCACAAAAATGTTGAAACATATTTTAAACATTTCATCATTGTTTGCTCCCATCTGAATTTGCTTAAAATCCAGACAATTCGCAACTTCTAAATTGGAAACATTAAGAGAAATACTCCCTTTGAAATCTTTCGCTCAGGGCAGCGCTTCTCTGACCACCACGTACCTTTCCTACACCAAAACCAGCCAAGTGAGGAGTCCCTCACAGGGAACTCACGTCCGAGTCCATCAGCCACCAATGGCAAAAACCACAGAAAATCTGAGTAGAAAGACTGGAAACGAGCAGATTCTATTTTTTTTCAGAAAAGATAAAAACAAAAAAAAAGTATTTCTAAGAGTGCTTCTGGACAGGAAGAGAAATCAGGCAATGCTTTGCATTGGGAAAAAGGCACTATAATTCCAATTTCACGTTAAAATCAACACAGTCCAGCCCTTACCGAAGATCGATCCCACCCAGTAGGTACCCCACACGCGCTTCTAAAGCACCGACTCCATCCCTTCAAGCATCGCACTTTGCCAGTGAGGTGATGCACCAGCGCCCTTGGGGACCACCACCCCTTCCCCATCCCATCTCGCCCCTCTCTCTCCCAGGCCCCACGGGGACACGACACATGACAAGGCACAAACCGGCGAGAAAGCAGAGCAGAGATGCCTGCACCAGCCAGCGCTGTTTGCAAACAGAAAACGCTGTCCTAAGAAAACCAGCATAGCAGCAGCATCGCGGAGGCAAAGCCTGACAACAGCCCACGTGGCTGCCACCAGCCCTATGCACGTAAAGCCTCCGACGCCTCCTCATCAGCTCCTCTCTTCCCAACACGCTGCTTTTATCCAAGTGTCTTTACCGGACCGGAAAAGATGTAAACACGAAGAAAATCCCCCGGAACAAACACAGTGCTTCAGCCATAGCCTCTGTGGGGCTGCACACACGCTGCGCAGGCAAAGAAAAACACAGGTGGCTAGAAAGGTGAAATAGTTTCATGGAACAGTATGGAGAGTCTTTAACAAATGGGGAAGCAGGTAAGACGGGCTACAACAAAGTCATTCTCCTTTAATTAAAATGCTTGGCAATTAAAAAAAATAATCCAAGCAGCAGTTTTCTTCCCAAGATACACAAATCTCAGCGAACAGCACAAACTGCCCCTTCCAGGGCACCAGAGGGTTTTGCTATGGGGCATCTTGGAGAATACAAGGCAATTTAGGGAGCAAGGGGGAAATTTTCCCGGGGCCTCGCATTGCTTAGCAATGGGAGAAGGAAGTTATCTTCATAATCTCAAAAGAAAGAGAAAGCCGGAGGAATGTGAGGAATGCGAGGAGGTTATTGCCCCGGAGACCGGAGCTGGCAGCCCGCTCTCGCCGCCGGGGAGGAGACGCACACCCTGACCTCTTTGGCTAACAAGAATTTCCTTNGCCAACACCTCTGGAGGAGCTCTAGCAGCCCTTCTCCATTCATACAGGCTCCAGAGCACTGCCAGGGCTGGCAACCCATTGCACATAACCAGGACAGCGGGGTCTGCACGAGCCACCAGCCAACGCCACAGGGCAGGCTAAGACCATGGAGATCACCACCCTGGATAACCTGGGACCCTTCCTGCCTCCTGACAGAGGTCCCAGCCCCGCTGGGCAGATGCTACCTGCGCCTCAGAGACAGAAGATGCTTGTCTGGGACCTTCTCCCATCTCACAGCCATTGCTCGCACGCAGCAGCGATGCCTCAGCCTAAACTTCCTTGGCTCCACAGGTATTAAGGATAAATACCACAGGGAAGGGGAGAGGCAGAGGCCCGGGGCAAACCCAGCGCCTTGCCACCACGCCAGCCTTGCACTGCTGCTGTTTTAGCGAGAATAAAAAGTCTGTTGACATTCAAAAGCCACAGAAAATCTCCCTGAAATTACAAAACAGTACTGAAAACATTGGGCAGCTCAGGCCTCCTGCACAATGTACACACTGCCATTCAGCCTCTTAAAAAACAGCTACACGTCTAAGGAAACATTTGATAATTAAGGCAATTTTAACAATAGATAATAATTTGACTATGAATTGTATGGAATGTAATGACTGCTTATTCTGGCAGAAAAAACAGAACTTTCTATGAAGTGTCTGCCAAGGAAAACGATACTCCCACTCAGCCTGGACCACTGCAAGCAGTTGCTGCTAACCACATGCTTCACGCTGCCGGCTGCTAGGACACGGCGTGCTGCTGCAGTCGAACAAAACCCCACGCTGCAGATTTAGAGAGAAAGTAGAGTCCCAGGCGAGCGGCGGCTGGAGCCGTGAGTCAGCCGGGGTCCGCTGCCGGCTCTCACCAACGCTCGCCGAGCCACCCGGCTGCCAGCACCGGATGCCGGGGTGCTTGCCGCCAGCTCCCCCCTCCTGCTGTTTCCAGTTGCTAAATGACATTAGAAGCAGCTAAAAATACTTCAAGTGATTCTCTCATTTACTTTTCCATGCCAGCGCTTGCGTTTGCTGCGAGGACGTTCTCCACTGGTCACTTCCCCACCCATGGGTGGTCAGGCAATTGCTCCATTAAAGCATGCCGGGCAGGAAAAACCACCCTGCCCACCAAGGACCACTGCCTTCGCTGGACAAGAGTCATTGCAACAGCTGCAGCTGGTAGCTCCACACCTTCAAATGGATGGCAAGGAGGACCAGGTCCTTCTCATACCCCAACGAGCTCAGGAGCTGTCTTGTGCAAACCGACTGCAACAGGCTCAGCAGCGCCAGACAGCACAAGTAACACAGTCCTGGATGCCATCCAGAAACCGTTTCCCAGTTGGAAGAGGCCACATGGAAGAGAAGCACGTGAAAAACTAAAAGCGTTTGCTGAACTTTATACATAAGCAGCAATGCCAACAAAGCAGCCTTCCAGACCGACCAAGGTGGCACACCTGGGTGATGCATCGGCACCCGGCTGGCACACCGGGGACGAGCGAGCAGCAGGACATCGGGGCACCCCTGCCAAAGTTACGCTGGGCAAAATCCCATGAGTCCAAAAATCAAGGGCTAAGTGATTTCTTCTGTCACAGTGAAAGAACTGCTCTCCATCCCTCCCAACACGTAAATACAGCTATTCCATTAATTCTGTTTAAATAGAGACAAAGATGACATCGAGCGTCTTCACTAACACTGAACACAGAGTACGGCTTGCACCCAGCTCCCTGCAACGGCAGGCTCCAGGCTCACTCTTTGCTCCCCACAGGGCGTCTTCCACTCGAGCCTGCCTCCACGCCACCGTGAAATCAGGACAGCAGTGCCAGCGAGGGAAGGCATTACACTTCTGCAGGAAATTCACAGGTTAACCGATACAGCTTTCCACCAACAGGCAAGATTTTTTTTTTTTCCTTTTCAATCCAGGTAAAGAAACATCTATTTCTTCCACTTAGCAGGAAAAGGGAAGGAATTTCCATCCGTTTAACACCTGAGGGCAAAAAGGAGCCTCTTGAAAGAAACATTGGGGGTTTTTGTTTTTAAATCACAGCCACCAACTGTGGGTCTCCGGATGCCACCGACAACAGCTCGCTTTGCATTTCGTTCTGCAGCCACACCAGACCAAGGAGGGTGAGCAGCCCCCGCAGATGGTCACTCCCAGGGAGTTTTGCTCCATCACCACCACGGCTCCAAGACATGTGGGTTCAATAAGGAATAATAACACTTNAATACCCTAACAAAAAAAAAAAAACCAAACCCCAAAAAACCCCCAAAACCGCAGAACAAAAGTAAGGAATGGGTCCTGGAAGGTTGCTCCTCTTCTGGGAGGAGGCAAAGGACTTGGAGCAGATGGGATAATACTGATGCCCCATCCCGTGGTTTGGGGAGACATGAAGGATTGAGCCCTTGCAACTCACCACACACATGCACAGCCACAGTTCCCATGGTGAGCACCCCTCTGCTTATTGGGGGAAAAGATACAGGTGGGGGGGGG
>VXBL01000638.1:227148-239854 GCA_013400195.1 Aramus guarauna
CCGGCCCGGCCCCGAGCGGCCGCCCCCTGCCCGGGGCGCGCCCCGCTGCGCTCGCTGCCGCCGGGGAGCCCGGCCCAGGCCCGCCGGGCAGGCTGTGCCCCCAGCCGAGTCCCCGCCAGCCCGGGGACTCCGAGCTCCTCGCCTATCAGCAGGGCTGGCCGGGTCTGAGCATCCCCCCCGGCCGTGGGGAGTTCCCACCTGGCACCCACGCTCCCGTCTATCCCTAGCTCCAAAGTGCCCCGCAAGGGAAGGAGAAATTCCCTGGTAGGGGTTGGAAGGGGCTGGGTTGGCTGTTCTTCCTTGGCTGGAGGTGTAGATGGTTCAGCTCTGCTCCAAGTTAAACTTGGGTTCACTAAGCTGATGAATTTTGACATCGCTGTGACAGGTTTGAACTATGTGCGTGAAAGACTTGTCAAAACCGACTGGTTTTTCACTGATCTTTTGTTTCCAAGAGTTCGGCAGGACAGAGGCCTCAGGAACACAGACACCAAAATGCTCCGGCCACTCTTCCTCCTTTGCACCCTGGCCCTGCGCACAGATACATGCATAAGTGTAAACAAGCTCTGCTAAACCCTTGAACCAGGGATTTAAGCCCAACAACTGCCACTTGCTTCTGTTTGCTGAAAATCACAGAAATAATACTGCAAGAATGACAGGCACTGTCATAATTTCACGTGGCTGTAATGTCACTTAAAGGGTCTGCGTAAGGAGACCTTGCTCCCTATCTGGCATGGTGAGGTCTCCGTGTCCACGTCCCCTGGGTGCACATACTGTGCAGGCAGCTCTGTCCTGCTGCAGCATCCGTGTGTCTGTGCCCGGTGCTGTGTCTATTTGTGTAATTTGCCCCATGACAGTGTAATGGCCTGGCAATAGCATCATTAAAAAAAAAAAAAAAAGAAAGAAAGAAAGAAAAAAGAAAAGAAAAAGAAAAAGAAAAAGAAACCACAAACAGTTTACATTTCAATATGCTCCTTTATTATACTCATTTCTCTCACTGCCGCTTTGGAGAAGGACAGGCTGAAACAACGGCAAAGGAAGTTGCCAGCCTCACCCCCTTGCTCTCAAGCTTTTGTCAGCGAAACGCGGGGTGGGTCAGGAGGAAAAGACCCTCTATTCATTTCCCAAGGAGAGCTCGCTGACAGCAAAGCACGGCCACGCTGCCCCGCCAGGCACTTCTCGTGGGAACGAGATGCTCGTTTAGCTCCGAGCTTTCCAGCGGCGATGCCGGCAGCTCACCACAGCCTTGGGGCAGCGCAGGCTGCTGCGGTTGAGGAATTACACCAAAAGCAATGGAAAGCCACGTTACCGCAGCCCAGCCTGAGCCGGCCATGACGGAAAGGCTCCTGCTACGATGGGGCTTCCCCTCTGGCCGGGATGCAGGGAGCATCCCCTGCCTGCATGGGAAATGGGCCAAGCCATCCCCAGGGGCAAAGCTGGAGTTTGCTTTATCACGGTTTAAAAAGTCTCCAGAGACAAATCCAGCCATCCTGCTGGAAAGGGGTGTAGGGATCTCAGTCACCCGGCCATCCGCCGGGGCCACTCACACCGAGCTGGTGAGACAAGCCAGGCCAGAAGTTCTCATGAAGTTATAAAGTGTCCTGAGAGAGAATAATCCTCTAGGATCTGGCCCTGCAATGTATGACTGAGTTCTGGTTTTCAAAGCACTACCTCACCCTCCCAGCCTTTATTTGAAGAGACAATGTGAATTTTAAAGAGAACTCAGCAGGGAGCACTGCATTTTTTATTCCAAAGTGAGAGAGAAAACGAGAGTGAGAAAGTCTGTGGGGTTAGAGACAGCTTGCCATTTGTTGTTTCTCATAATCCCATACCTCGGCAGGATTTAAGAAACCTCCTGAAAAACACGGAGGGTTTTGTCGAATACTTGATCAAGTAGTTAAATCAAAGGCTGCAGCAAAACAATGGAACTGCCTGAAATTTTTCATGAAAAACTTTTTCTTTTTTTCCTTCTTTTTTAAGGAATGGGAAAGTAGCCTCTCTCAAAAAGGAAATTTTTCTCTGAGTTTTCCCCTTTCTCCAGCATTTTCTCACACCTGGCAGAACCTCCCCAGCCCCTCACCCCAAACTACTTGAGTAATTCCCTTTCCCCACTTCTCTGCCTTTCCCAGGAGAAAAAGACGGAGAAAAGCAGAGGGTAAAAGTTGCAGTTTAGTTTTTAAAAGACATTGGGTTTTTTTTTCAGGACAAAAATACTTCTCACTTCCCACATCCCCCAAAACTCTGTTCTCTTCCCGTTAGTTATTTCTGCCTTCAGACTCACTGTTTCTTTTCCAGCCCTAGCAGATACCCCAAGGCCTGCCATGGTGGCACGGGATGCTCCCCAGTGCTGGGGCTCACGTCCCCATCTCCCCCGCCTGCGCAGAGAGCTGAGCCCCTGCTGCCTGCAGGGCTTTTGGACCCATTTCCGCTCTGCCCACTCACCAAGTCGGCTGTGAGCCTCCTCTGCTATTTGGGGGGACCCCCAACACGTCCCTGCCCCCAGCACGGGCACCCCTGGGCTGGGCAGAGCTGGCTGCAGTGCGGACCCACTGGCACAGCCATCGCTGGCCCCGGCACAGGAGACGGAGACAATCTGACATCACCCGCGTTACGTCTGCGCCGAGCCTCTTCCAGAGTATGCCACAGGCTTTACACAACTTGGCATTTCAAATTTCAGTCATCTCATTCAGTGGAAAAATTGCAGCCCTGCCAGCTTTTTTGGAGAGAAGGCAGGGTAGGGAAGGGGAAACCAGAGGAGATCCAGCTACTCCACAGTTTCTCTTCATCGTCCCCTGGTGTGCCACCCCTCCTCTCCAGCACAGACCGCCGGCCACGCTGCTCCTGCCTGAGCCTTCATCCACACAGTAAAGTTGTGTCGGTTTAATTAAAACCACTTTGAATCTGCTCTAGAGGAACTGGCACAAACCCTTCACAGGGGTGCAGTTAAATCAGTATAAATCTTACCGGTATTGACCGAGTCCAGGTCGGTGATATACCGCCTTATGCTAAAAATCAATACGAGTAATTCCCACCTGCAGGGAAGTTGCTGGATCGATTTTAACTTTGGGTTGGTGGGAGTAGGACAGTCCTTTGGCACTGACAAATCTTGGCAGCAGAGAGGAACCCCAAGCCCAGCAGTGGCACCAATTACATCTGAAAATCCCATTGGGGTCCTACAAGGGCTTAAGTTTTTGGTTTGATTTAATTCTGGTCCTGGCCAGAGGTCTGCCACAGCCCCGCGGTGTTTCCAGTCATCTGTCAGGGAATTTACCGGGGGGTTGTACTTGGATAAAGATTTCAGATGTAGCCTTTTAGGAAAACCTGGCTGAATGCAATCCTAGGGCTGGCTATCATTAAGGGTGGTTAAATCCTACACTCCAGCAGGAAAGTCTGGGCCGCAGGGAGGTTAGAAAGTGTTGAAAGGGAACTGGACAGGCGTGTCTTCCCAGCTCCAGCTCATCGGCAGAAGACGGCTCATTGTAAACCCAAACCAGGCGCGTTCGCTCTCCTGCGGTGGAGCGGTCAGGCTGGAACAAGGAAGGCTCGAGTGGAAACAGCCTCCTTTGATAAAACTCCAAATGCCACATATTTGGGGTGTGTTTAATCCAGGGCATCTGTCATGAGGATGGGGGGATTCTGCTAGTTGTAAAATGACGCTCTGAATCTGGGTTTCGAATGTCAACAGACTGATATTTTAGGGCAAGCAGATCTGGTGTTTCAGCAAGGGCTGATGTCTCCATTTATTTTTATCACTTATTTTTATCCTAGGGCTCCTTGACCCTGTCCAGCGAACAGAAACCTCCCGCAGCACCTTCTCTGCTCTGAGGTGAGGGGTGGTTTAGCTCCTTGTTGCCAATGCCAGCCGGGTTGTGCCGCAGCAGGGTGCAAGGTGCTGTGCACACTTCCCAAAGCAATCCAAACTGACGGAGAGATGCTAAGAGGGCGGGGGGGACAGGCTGGACATGCAATGAAGCTGCTGCAAGGGTTTCACTCAGCCTCCTGTGTCTGAACTGGCTTGCAATGCACGGGGCTTGCTGTGCAGAGCTCAAGACCATCTCCATTTTAGGGAGTGCAAGAGCTTGTCTCTCCCCCAGCAGGACAAGAAGTTGTCCCAGCTCCGTCCCCGGACAGCGTGGAGAGGAGACCTGGGGACACACAGCTTTGAAGGGCACAGGAATACACTCACTTTCACAGACTTTCATGCCTGCACCTCCCAGCTCTCCCAAAAACGACTGTGTGGCAGATGGCTCTGACGTGTAGCACACTCACACCCAGTGGATAAAAATATTCCCCAACAGATCCCCGGCAAGCAAATGTCAGTCACTGTCGCTCCAGAGATGGTCACGGCTTCCTCTCCTCCCTGCTCCTCCACTGCGGGGGGCACAAAGAGGGTCCCCGGGTTCATCTCCCCGATGGCCACCACACGGCTCGTTGGACCGATGCTGTCAGCTGGGCTGGCATCCCGGGTCTGTGCCAGCTCACCCGCACCCCTTCCCAAAGCCCAGCATCCCTGGGAACATGTCCCCATCCTCCCCACCCCAGGTGGCTGTACGTCCCATGCCTGTGTCAGCTCCCTGACACATCTGGCTGCTGCCGAGGAGGCTGGGTGGCAGGATGAGACCCTGCATGGGCCTTACATAGGCCTTTCTCAGTGTGAATTCCAGCCATGAAGTTTAATTCTCCATCCACACTCGTATAATCTTCCTACAGACCTGAAGTGGGATGGGAGTGCACAGGGCAGGGTGGGTGGAGAGGGAGCAGCAGTTGGCGGGCAGGGGAGAAGATGGATAGCATCATTTGGGGGTGACAGAGGAAACAAGCCCACAGGTCACTCTACATTTCCATCCTTTCCAAGAGGCAATCCCTTGCTCAGCCCTCCCCCAGGCGCTCTGGGCTATATTTACAGCAGACATCACTGCCTAGGCTACTTTTTTTCCTTTTTTTCCCCTTTTAAGAGCTGGTTTGGTGCTGGTGCCAGCCCAGCATGGGGTGGGTGCTGGCAGGGCAGGGACAGAGCGAGGTTTGTGGGTGCTGAGCAGTAGCACAGCCAGCCCAAACGCTCCAGCCTGCCCGCTCGGGTTAGTCTCACCCATTAAATGTGCAGTCTCCCAGTCCACAGATAAGCGTGTCACCCAGCTGGTGGGTTCACAAAACACTGGAGCTGCAGAGATTAGGACTGGAAAAAGCTTCAGCTACCTGATGCGTCACTCTCTGGCCTGGCAGGACCGACCCTGAGCTGTCCCCTCCCTCTCTGTTCTCAAAACCCCTCCTCAGTCAAGACTGCAGAGCCTGGCCCAGCTGCCAGCTCAGGATCTTATTGCACAAAAGCATTTCTTAATGGCTAACCTAAACCTCCCTGGCCATGAGTCAAGATGGGTAATTTTTTTTTTTTCTCCTATCTCCTGTACATGGAGAAAACATATCCTGCTCTCAGCAGAGCCCAGAGCTCTTGGCACGTGCGGCCAGCACTGCTTGGCTGGAGATGGCCCCGGTCGCTGTTGGTGGCCCCTGCGGCCGCGTGGCCTCGGTCCCTGCAGACCTGGGGCAGAGGGGAACAACCCCAAGCGCTGTCTGGAGCAGCAGGAAATAATCCCCTGCCATGGGAAAGAGAGAGAGGGGGAGAGGCAGGTTCAGAGCAGCAGATAACCCAGCCAGCTGGCACTGCTTAAAAATGAGTAATATCCACATATTACCTGAGCTCCCTCATGCCAGCTAAAAACCCCCAGGGCAGGGCCAGGGGAAGAGGGAGCCCATTGCTCTGCAGTTGTCAGCAAGACCATCCCGGTCCCCTCTGACTCCGGGCATCGCCGTTGATGGCGTTTGCTCCCTCTGGGTGGGTGGCTGGGTTCCACCAGCAGCGCTGCAGGTCAAGCTGTGCCTGTCCAGGGACGGAGCCGCACTGTGATGGTCAGCAGAGAGGTCAAAGCTGGTTTCTTAGGACCTGGAAAGATCAGTGTGAGCTTGACAGGGGAAGCTCCAGAGATCCTAATTACTGCACCCAGCACTTCATCTAGGGCCTTTCATTCCCCTCAAAGCGCTTCTACCCGGGCACCGGTCCAGGAAGCGCTTCATTTGTAGACATCTGCCTTGTTACAGCAGGGATGCGCGTCAGCGCCTTTGAGGATTTCGTTAGCGGAGGCGAGCAGAAGTGGCTAACTGCTTTAATATCACCTGGGATGACAGGCAAACCGGGTCAGAAGCGAGCGGGGAGAGCCCCAGCTCTGAGCTGGACTTGTCCCAGTCCTGTTCAGTATCAATGAAATAATGATAAATAAAAATAAATAACAATAAAATAATTATTTTCTTTACCCCCAGGCACTCTATTCATTCTGT
Source organism: Aramus guarauna (assembly GCA_013400195.1). NCBI lineage: Eukaryota > Metazoa > Chordata > Aves > Gruiformes > Aramidae > Aramus > Aramus guarauna. Next base: position 233,479 of record VXBL01000638.1, read on the forward strand.
TTAAAGGCTATTTCAAAAGAATTTGTAAACCCAGAGAGGAAAGTGTGTGTGCTTATGCGGGTGGCAGGAAACAAAACCTACGTAAAATGACCACCGCTGCGGGCAGGAGGTGCTGGCAGCGCACACCGGCACCGCTCACCCGCCGGCTCCCCGCGTCCGCAGCAGCGCTGGACGGGCTGATGCGGCTCCTCTCCCTGGCAGTGCCACGCTGAAAACAAAACCCATGAAGGAGCAGCCCAGGAGAATGGGGTGCAGAGGGGGTGCTGGCTCAAGTCCCGCTCCTTGAAGAAGACTCACCAGACTTCACCTTAGACCCAAAATAGCCACAGCTCACGTCCCCACCCCAGGTGCCATGCCCATCTGAGGGTGCAATGCGGGGCTCAGAGGGTGCAAACCTCCCCGCTCTCCCAGACCCTGCATGGATGCTGCTGGGCAGCCCAGAGCAGGGCACCATCCATCCCGCAGCAAGGATGTGCTGCGGGGCTGAGCACCGCTCCTCCACGAGGAGCATGGGAAGCCCTCGCCTGTGTCGCCCCAAACAGCAAACACTTTGCGTTTCTCTCCATCCTGCCTGCCTGATGGGGCCGGGGCGGCACACGGGCTGCCAGACGTTCATCGGCAGATCGGTGCTCCTTGCAATCCTTTTTTTAAATCTTTTTCGTTCCCCTCCGCTCCTGCCCCTCACCCCCCGTGGTTCAAATGAAAATATGCGAGTTGTGACTTGTGGGTAGCAGTCGGGGCTTGCAAGGAAAGCCAGGAGGGAGGAGGGAGGAAAAGAAAGAGAGATCTGCTCCAAGTGCCAGCAATTGTTTTTATCCTTTCCAGATGAAGGAAAAAGATCATGTTATTTGTTCGGCGTAAAGTTCCAGATTTTCAGGAATGAAATCTGAGAGCAACATGTCAACAGTCTGTCTTGAGAGCTGGGGTGGATGGCGGCCTTTGTGCTCCCAAACACCAGCGGGGCCGGTACGCTCGGCTGCGAAAAAAAAAGGCTCCATTCTCACACTCTGAAGTGGTGGCATTAGATATCAGCAAGATAATGGGCCCAGGGTCTAGCCCTATTTCTGCTCCCAACTGAACGGCCCCAGGCAGCTGGCTTTGATGTGCTCATTTATTTGCCTTTTCTTTCCACAGACGATATTTTTAACCGATATTGCGGTTTGGGCATAGATTGTGGAGAAAAGGGGGGGGAAAAAATGAAAGTAATTTTATTGCAATTGTTGATCAGGAGGGAGGGAAAGAAAAAAAAAAAAAAAGGGCAAAAAACCCCAGCCGTTTGTTCGCCTGCAGGTTGATGTTTCCTGCTGTAAATCAGCCGGGACACGACGGTCTCGCAGCTGGAGGGAGATCCCGCATCAGCCTGGACCAACCTGGAGGTGCTAGGACCATACAGCCCGCAGCTCGGAGGCATTTGCACTTGAATCCCAAGGGAAAAGGAGGGAGATAGTGGGGTCAGGGAGGTGGCCAGTGGCGAGATTCAGCCGGGGCTGATTGATGTGCGGGGCGGCGTGGGTGGTCCCGCGCCACGGGGCCAGGAGCGTGCCCCACACGAGATGGGGACGGCGGGAGCAGCCACTGCCCCTTTGATGTGCTGCCCCAGCCATCCCCACCACGGAGGGCTGCGTGGCGAGGCCGGACATCCCGCACACTCCCGTCCCCTGGAAATCCAGCCCACAGGTTGGGAGAGCCCGCAGCCTCCAGCCACATCCAGGACAGCATAGGGGGGAAAAAAATGGGTGAAAGGGAAAAAAAAAAGGAAGGAGAAGAAAGGACTTTTCTTGTCTCCTCTTTCCACCTTCCAGAGGCCATGCGGGAGCAGCGCTCAGCATCCCCGGTGCGGGAGCTGGGAACCCCCCAGGATGACCAGTGCAGGGCTGGGCACAGCCCCGTGTCCCCTTCCCCTGGGGGTGACGGGTGCGCAAAACAGCAGCCGCACAGCTCTTCACTGGGAGACCTGGCAGCCCACGGGCTGTTACCGCCATGACTTGCACCTCCTTGGCTCCACCTTGGTCCAAAACGGCAGGACAGGGGTGTCACCTCTGTGTCGTGCTCTTGCCTTGCTTCTAAAACTGCCTGCGTGCAAAATCGTCACCTCTTCTCCTTGCAGCACGCTCACCATCCGGTCCCCCCAAAAACAACCAGCCCCCACACAGCCTGTAGTATGGGTGCTCACCACAGGCTCTTGTACAAGAGGAAAAAAAAAATTAAAAACATTCAGCAGTTTTCGGTATTTACGGTCAAGCAAAAGTTCACCCTGGAAAATTTCATTCTGACTCGCAACATCTTTGTTTTGGTTGAGAAGCGAAGCATGAGGTAGCTGTGTGCTCGCTCCTCTTCTGTGACACAGGTCTGAAAGTAACCATCAGCGGTGCTGAGCTCTTGCAATTGAGGTTTCACAATACTTAATGTAAGTGCCCAGCACTTGAAATTGTTGTCTCAGCTCTTTAAAGAGGTTTGGTTTTGTTGGTTTTTTTTTTCAAGTCTCACAGCTTCGGTGGGAAATCTGAAAACTCACACTCAAAACATGCAAAACCAGATGGCAGAAATGAAACTCCAAATTAATTATTTCTTAATTTAAAAATTCTTTTAAATTTAATTTGGTTTCTAAGGCAGGCCTGGCTGTCTTGGAGCTTCATTCACCAGCCTGTATGCTGCTGGGATGACGATACCGTGACATTTACAATGACACCAGCTCCTATGGGTGGTTTTTTTCCAGAGCCCGTAAGCCAGCACACATGTCCCAGAGACACAGACATGCTCCTCAAGCCACATCTCGGCTGCAGGACCCGGCGCGGGATGGGTTCCTCCGTTGCTGGGACGTTTGCTGCCTGCGCATTGCCAGAGNTTGCTGGGAGGTTTGCTGCCTGCGCATTGCCAGAGACGGGTTCTGCAGGCAGGCGGCTTGGCTGGTGACTTTGGGGCTCGCTGCCAGCCTCCGCTGTGTCCCACCTCTCCCTCTGTCCGTGTCGCTCCCTCTCCATCCCTGGCCCTGCAAGCTTTCCCTGCCCTTCGCAGCATGCCCAGCTTGCAGACGGGTGGGCAAAGGGTGCCCGAAGGCAGCCCGCTCCCAAAACAGGCTCACCCAAGGTGAGGCGAAGCAGGGCTGCCTCGTAGGCTGCCCCTCCTGCCACAGCACCTTCCCGTTGTTGGGAGCAATGAGCTGTTTCCCCACGAAAGATGTCCTCCGTGATAGCAACACTGGGGCTGGGGGATGTTCTTAGCCCCCAACAGAAGCGTGCTTCAAAAGCAAGAGCATCTGGCCCTGCTCAGAGTGATGCTTTCAAGTGGAAAAAATATAAAAATGAAGGTTTTAATTAGCCTGGAAATCCGTGCTGGTGTGTACCTGCCCAGGGCCCTGTGGAAGGGCAGGAGGCTGACGGCACTGAAAAATTACAGGGGGTGAAGCATTAGCACCTTCCACACTGGGTGAGCACCTCAGTGCTCATCACTCTCCGGAACATGGAGCAAATTATTTTTTATTTAACACTTTGGCTAACTGTGGTGACTTTGGGATGAAGCACCACAAACTGCACAAATCCCTTGGCCAGATGCTCCCAAGGATGAGCAGCATTTGTGGTGGAGACCCCCTGAAAAGGGCAGAGAAGATTTGGCCAGACCGACACATGGAGGAAGAAGCATCCCCTCATCCCTCCTGTGTGCACCAGGCACCCACCAAAAAACACGCTGGCAAGGGCTTGCTCTGGTCTTTCTTTGCACCCCAGGTAGCAGTGATTTTATTGCCTGAGAAGTGGCTGCTCCTGCTTACACAGCCAGCTCTCCCTCGGCTTTCACAGCAATAACAGGAACAAGGGGGTCGGGAGCGAGCCCAGAACCCGGTCTGCTGGGCAGGCACTGCCGGCAGCCCTGCAAACCATCCGCACACCCGTCCCACGCTGTCAGGAGTAAGAGCAAGAGCAAACAGCAGAGTGTTAACCGAAATGCCATGTGAGGCTGTGTAAAAGAGGTGGTAAAAGCCATCTCAACAGTGAGCGGGGAATCCACTTATCCCGCAGTCAGGCCAGAGCATCCTGAGGACCTTGAATTTAGAGATTGCATTAGCAGGTCAAGGTCACAATGACCAGGGGCTCCCGCCAGACGGTTGCCAGAGGTGGAGTCTGGCAGCCCATCCGGCAGCGGGATCAAGCAGTCTCCTTAAAAATAATTAAATTATGTCTGTCTCGACTCAAATGATCGTTCTTTAAACACTGTAAAAAAAATGTTTCAGGCAAGCAGCACAGGAACCGCACAGAGGTTTGAGGGGTGTGCAGGATGAGCTGCAGAGCAGCTGGTGGTGGTGCTGCTGTTACTACTATCATGCCATCACACACGTGTGCCCTCTTCCTCCCCAGGAGCGAGCAAGCCTTGCGGCAGTCTCTGCGGAGGGAGGTGACACCGATGCTGTCCGACAGCCACACGCAGAGCAGCTCGGGGTCCCTTGGTGCTCACACCCTACCTGCACCCTGTGCCAAGACCTCCCAGCACACTCCTGCTTCTCCCTCGCCCCCTGCTCTGCCCCTAAAACTGGGGACATCAGCTTGTGCCACCCATGGCACCCACTGCCATCTCCTCCCTGCATCTGGCACCTGCACCCCCCTGAGCAGTGACCCCGCGGGGGAACAAGTTACTCCCCGACTTCAGTGGGCTTCTCTGTTTGTCCCTGGGAAAGACCGAACTTGTAAGGGGTGCAATCCTTCACCCCCGTGGCGCAGCAGCAGCATGAGGGGAAGCGGGAGATCCAGCAACAGTTTCCCCTCAAGACTGTGGCAGAGCTGGAGTGCTGGTGACGAGCTTGCCTCCACTTCTCCTCCTCCCTCCCCCCCTTTTTTTTTCCCTTTTTTTCCCCCCCCCCCCCCCTTTTTTTTTTTTTTTTGTGGTTGCACATTTGGTGTCTGCAGGGTGGTTTCTGTAAATGCAGCACAGCTTATATAATAGGAAATAAAGCAGCATGCAAATCCCATCCCCACATTCGCAGTCCACAGACATGTAGGTTTCAAAGGTGCAAGACCCACGTCTGTATTTATTCTTTCGCCAGCAGATACACGGCTGCTAAACATTTGTTTCCAAGCTGTGGGACGCAGCTCGCCCATCTCAGCTCATTTCCCTGTCCAGTCTTTCTGCCTGAGCACTATGGGTTTGAAAGCAATCCGTTATCTTGATGAATTTTTTCCCTCCCTAAGCAGCCTTTCATTACGGACCTCTGGCACCGGCTGCGGGCTGGCTCAGGGCATGGGGCAGGGGCTGGAGCCATGGCTGTCCTCTCCCTGTGCCTTTCAAAGAGGTGTTCACCTCTGCCATGGCTTAAAAAGGGGGGGTCACCATTTCCTACCCCAGGCCTTGGTCTCACTTACTCTCTGCAGGAGCATCTCGATGTGGTGAGAGGGCAAGAGCAGTCCTGTACTCCCCCACCAGGACCTCCAGCTTGCGTGGGAGCCGGTGGTCCCTCCCCACGTGAACGACCCTCCATACGTTCCCCCCTGACTACACCCAGGACTTTGCAGCTTCTCACACTGCCCTGCCAACAAGAAGGCTGGGGGTGCACGAGATGCTGGGAGAGGACTCGGCCAGGACAGCTGACCCCAACTGACCGCAGGGATATTCCATACCATATGACGTCATGCCCCGTGTATAACTCGGGGAGTTGGCCAGGAGGTGGCACGGCTCAGGAACTAACTGAGCATTGGCTTCAGGTAGTGAGCAATTGTGCTGTGCATCCCTTGTTGTGTATATTCTTTTACCGTTGTTATTATTATTATTATTATTGTTGTCCTTTTCTGTCCTATTAAACTGCCTCTATCTCAACCCACGATTTTGTTTTTTTTTTCTTTTCAGTTCTCTCCCCCATCCCAACGTGGTGGTGGGGTGAGTGAACGGCTGCGTGGTTGTTTTAGCGGCCAGCCGGGTTAAACCACAAGGCTGCAGGCAGGAGAGCGGGACCTTGACGAAGACACTCACCCCTCCCACCCCCTGCAAGGGTTTTTCTCACATCTCTAACCACAGCAACACCAAAAAGGCTCCAGTGTGGCTCTTCCTGCACGCTGTGAACGGGTCTCCTGGCAGAGGCTTTCCATGGCACAGGGCTGGAGCAGCGCCGTTAGCCCGAGCCCCAGGGAGCTGGGCAGGCGGGCAGGGCGGCTGGCAGCCGCAGGCAGGGCAGCAGAGCCGCTGGGGCCCGGCCGAAACTTCTCACGTATCCAGAAGACACACGGTTCTGTGTTTTGTGATAGGAAAATATGCAAGAAGAAGGACTGAAAAGGGAAGGTTTCTATATTTCCAGGTTTACAAAACATTTCTTTTTTTCCAGGCTCCACCTTGGATCACAGCAACGCAGCCCCGTGCACCCTCTGCAAAGGACCCATAGCCCCCCCCCCCCCCCCCC
>VXBL01000638.1:239905-343863 GCA_013400195.1 Aramus guarauna
TGAGAGCCACAGCACCCTGGCCCACATTGCCCTGAAGTAGATCATGTCCCTAGCTGTAACCGCAGTGACCAGGACGTTGCACCCCGAGCCCACGCAGCAGACGCTGCCCCTCGCCCCGGTGCCATGGGGAAGCGAGACAGGACTTGCCGTGTACCTCAGTCCTTAGCACCTAGCTCAGAGCCATGCACCCCTGCCTCCGGGTCACTGGGTCCCCAAAACAAGGCAAGGCTCGCTGGCAGTGAACGCAGGGCAGCACCATCCCATGATCCTTCCATTACTGTAAGTTGATAAGAGGCAGCAATTAAGGAAGGAGCCCCTGCCCACAGGCACAGAGTGGCCCCCCCACTGCCATCAGTCATTCAGTACCAAATCAGCGCCCACCCATAGACTCGGTTGGACCTTCTCTGCAATTATCCAGGCCAATTAGCGCCTTTGCTCCTTGGCCAGATAGCATCTCCCTGCTCCACGCTGCCCATCCTGGCCCTCTGAGCCGCCAGCATCTGCTGGAGGTGCTGGCAAGGACGTCCATGGGCCACTGTGGTTGCAGTGCCCAGCCTAGGCTTGCTCTGATGTGCAGCAAGGGGATGAGTAAGTCCTTTGCAGGGGATTTCATGCCACCTGGGCTACCATGCTCAGGAGATGTTTATCACACACACATTGACAGGCAATAGCAGTGACTTATGCCACAATGACCCGTGCCAAATCCTGGATCCTTCTGCAGGTTTCAGTTCACCATTATGAGTCACTTATGCCACCATCCTCCTTTTACTTTTTTTCCCAGAAAACATTGTTTTTCTTTCAAATGGGAACAAATACACCCAATACCAGGAATTTTGCTAGATAGACTCCAGATGACAAGTTCTCAGAAAATGCTGTCAGCTGCTGAGATTCAGCTTCAAGAGACATCATCCAACGTTAACCATAAACAACAGGGGCAACAAAATGTCTGGCAGATCTTGAAGTGACACGAGATGCTTGTGCTCCACAACAAACCCGTTTCACACCACGGGAAAGGTCACCACTTTAATCCACTTCTGGGTGGAATGTACACAAACGTCATTCTTCTTAACATCTGTAATTAAACAGCCTCTTGCTTTGCTATCCAGCTCGTGTTTATTTTCCCATTTGCTAACATGGTGGATGGTAATATAATATGACACTGAAGGGATACAGGCTGCTACAGGCGGGCTTTCAGCTTCTTCTTAGCGATTTGCCTGCAGAGAGCTGGATGCGAAGGGTGGTTGTGCTGCTCGGATCCCGCAGCGATTCCCTTTCTGGATGTGCAGCATCTTTGCGCGCTGAAATAAGACTAGCAAAGAGGACAGTGAAAGCAAACAAAAACTGCCAGCAGGCATCCCCAAACGCGTTGACTTGTTGCAAGCAGTTGTTGAGGTCTCTGCTGGGATCCTAAGAGGGAGGAGACAACCACTAAACTGGGAGATTTAGCCTAGGTCTGTACTTCTGCTATGGAAAAGTCTACTTATCAACACTGGTAATGTGCTGGAGCCTTTGGGAGAAGTCTTCTGTGTCCCTGTGGCCACGCAGGAGCATCTGACATAACCCTGAGAGTCTCTAACGGGGCCCTTCCTTCCCCACAAAGTGTTCTTGGGTACCAGCACCAGCTCCCACCCCACCGCACAGCACCCTGGAGGAAACACCCCACAGCAGCAAGCTTTTTTTTTTTTTATTTTTTCCCCCCTCCAAACCTTTTGGGCTGCAGGGCTGGCACACGCTTCGCAGGGAGCCTCGCTGGGAGCCGGGCACAGAGGCATTTGCAGGAATGGCGTTAGGCATCGGGAAGGGCCGTGGGATACGGCACTTTGCAGCCCAGAGGCATGGATGTGTACTTCAGCTCCTAGCATGCTCTCAGCAAAACACCAAGATGTTTATTTTCAAAAGGATACAATGTTTGACAAAATAAACGATATTTGATTAATACTGACTCTTTTTCTGTTTTGGCTTTTTTTTTGGAAGGCAGTAGATTTGCTGACTGTATAAACATGCCAGGGCTGCTTCATCTGCCTCTATCAAAATTTCGGTTACCTCATCTCCGGGGAATGTCCTTCAGTAACATTTTGACAAGCTTATTTAGGGGATTGTTTGTGGGTTTGGTTTTTTTTCCCTGCACCCACTTTTACTTCTTAGTGAGGTCTCCCATGAGCAAGCCGCAGGTTGGAGCTGGGTACCTGAGCTGAACAAAACCCACCGCCTGTCTTCACATGGAGAGCTTCACCATGTCCCTAATAGAAAACCCCAAATCCCCCCTCTGAGGACTAGTGAGCATCCTCCAATGTGATGGTTTCACCTCATTCCCCTCCAGCTGCAAATTTCATCCCCCCAACACCTCTATACCTGGCTCTTTGCTAAACCGACAAATAACACACAAGGAGGATTTGTGAATCTGCTGATGCTCAGCTGAGTCACCCCCAGCTGTGGAGCTCACACTGAAAAATCCCTGGGTTTCTGGGAACGGACACCCGCTTCTGGGACGTGTGGCTCGTGATACTGTAAAGCTTTAGCAGCGTTTCTGAGATGTTTTAGCTGAGGTGAGCTAGAAAGCCTGCAGGGCAGGACTTGGCTGGTAGACTTGGCCATGGCCAGACCCACCACCGAGCTACGTGCTCTGAGGCTGGAAGGCAGCATCTCAGCAGCACACGTGGCTCTGAGCATTTTGAGGTCTTTGTGTGGTTTCCTGTCTTTTACTTCATAGATTTACGCAACATCCCATGTCTGGTCCCCACCAGCAGCCTGCTCGTCCCCCTGCTCCCCGTGCCTCTCACCCCAGGACTGCCCACCACCACCACCTGCCGTGTGGCTGCAAAGGTCTCACCAGGGGCTGGCAGCTGCTGAGAAAGCAGGGCAGGAGGCAGTGCAAGGCAGTCACCTCCTCGCCTCCCGACACAGCAGTCCTCAGCATGCCGCCTTGCCAGGACCCTGCTCTGCACCCCAACCGAGCGCCCTCCGAGGCTGAGGAGCAGCCGGGACTGCCCTCTCGGTCCGTGGCATCTCCCTTGCCGTACCCATGGCCCAGCATCCACCGGTTTGGACTCTAAGGCAAATCAAAACACCTGACGGCACAGGATTACGTGTGCCCCCCTTATGCAAACCCACAGGAACACCCCTGTGCCCAGCTGCCGCTTTGCAGATGTGGCTGGTGCTCTCCGCATCCTTCAGGCAAGCGGGATTTTGGTTTGGTTGGAAGCCCCAGTGAATCCAGTTCCAGATCCCTGCTGGGTCCCTGCTCCAGAGCACTTGAGGGCTTTGCTCATGAAGATGAAGGAGCACTTCTGAAAAAACTCCCTGAAAAACAAAACTGAGACGCTCTAGATTTCACTTCCCAAAACAGCATGAACCGAAAGCACCAGCTGTTTCTAGCAGCTGTTAAGTGCGTTAGATTATACCATTCCAGCACCAAACTATTAGTCAATTGATTAATGAACTGGGACTTCCCATCCAACAAAAATATTTTGGTTTTAAATTATAATTCGATGCATGGTTAGCAGAGAAATACATTACACATGCTAAGCACATGTTTGCATCTCATCACCACCCTGAGCCATGGGGAAAAGGTGCCAGCTTGCCACCTTTTCCAGGCTGCACGCAAACCCACCCCGAGACGTGCTGGTTTTTGTGCGCAGCATGATGCTGCTCGCTCCTGCCCACGCATGGGACGTACGTGGTGGCAGCAGGCTCCTGGCCACCCCGCTGCTGCCACCGGCGTTTAACCAGAGCTGCAAAACCAGCCAGGAAGTGTAAGGTTAGCTGCCGGGGGTAAGGGCTCCAGCCCCTGTGGCTGGGCACCTTCCCCAAGGCCGCTGGGCCTGTAGCGGGTGCTGCAAAAGGCGACAAGGCCATGAGGCACCGTCGGGACACGGCGCAGGCAGACGGAGGGCAACCATGCTGTGATGACTAAAGATCTGCAGGAGGAGGCTCAGGGATCAGAGTCAACAACAGCGCGGGACCAGCTCCGAGTTTCACCGTAGGGCTGGAAATTATCTAGAAAAGGGTTTTTTTTCCAATTTTTTTTTTTTTCCAGAAGCACCTTCGTGACATAAACCCCTCTGTTCGGCTGCTTTTCCTGCTGGCAGAAAACCAGGCAGATATTTACTCTGGCCACACGCCTCGCTGGCCGGACGTGGCCACCGCCGGTGCTGGAGCCACATCGCCACGTTATCACGGCGCTGCGAGCGCAGCCGAGACGCTGCCCCAGCACCTACCGTCAGCTCGAGCCCCACATCTCCTTGACTCATATAAATATATTATCAGATATACGATAAATATACTCATTACTGATATATATACACTAATAATAATAAAGAAAAACTGAAATATATCTGGACTGTGTAGTAGCAGTTAAACCCACAAGCCTGGGACAAGGCGTGGAGCTCCAGGTACATGTGCCCAGGGGAGGTGACCGTGCCCATCTGACAGAGACGTCCCATCCCAGGGCAGTACAGGTCACAGTCAGCAGAGGTGCAGTGCAGAAACAAGCAGGGAACAATTATTCCTTATTTCTCATGATATGGGAATGAAACACTGCCCGAAACTGAACGCCAGCTTTGCTCCACCTTGGTGGCCAGGGCATCCCTTGCAAAACCCCTGTTAAAACTCGTGGACAAACCCACCACAGGGTAAAATTCAACAGCTTTTTCTCAAGTTATAATGTGTTATTTTATAAACTTGGCAGGTAGCAGGCTCAAAGGCTGTTTTTTGTGATCTCTTATCATAACAAAGTCTCCAACAACACAGCTTGCTAAACAGCATGTGTGTGCAATGGGAACCTGGGCTCAGCGTGCTACAGAGGGGTCTTCTGCTGAGAAGCATCCGCATCGCGCCGCAGTGATGCAGAGTGGAAAACTCAGCGGGCTTGGTGAGGCACAGCCCGCACCATCTCCCTAAGAGAAGGAAAGCACGCTGGACTTGCACTGAAGAGCCGGTGTCACCATCCCGTCCTGCTGCTTATCTAAAGAAGGAGCACACAGAATATTTGCGACACAATATTAGAGGCAAGAACGTCCCCCCACGCTGGTACCAGGGATGCCTGGCGAGGCAGAAGCAGCGCATCATCTCCACACAAAGCCCGTGGCCCGCTCCCACCCCCAGCGCTCCAGGGAGATGAAAGGAAATGATCAGAAGGGAAGAAGCAACGGGAATTCAAGTGGCTTTAATAAAATATTCCCTTTGGTGGAGCGGAGGCTCACGGGCACAGCCAGCTATGGCACGGAGAGCAGGGATGATGGGGAGAGCTGGGCCAGCACGTGAATGAAGCAGCTGGTGGGTCAGGAAACATCTCTGCCAGCAACAGCGATGGCTCTCCCCTGCATCACCCCCGTGCACTGGCAGCCCTTCAACCTGAGGGCTTCCCAGCGAGCGGCGATTCTGAGAGACGGAGAGGATCGCAATGTGGTTTGTGAACATGTAAAATACAGATATGCGTCACGCTGGCACAGATGTAAAAAATCAGCTGCTCAGACAGCACTTACGGGAATACTGTATGGCATCAACAGTGCCCAGACGTGCCCAGCGCTCACCCCAATGCAGATGGGACACGAGGGGTCAGAAACCCAGAGGACAGCTCTCCAACCATTACCCAGCAGGTCACGTTGGGGCTTATCCCTGATCCGCTCCTCTCCATCAGGAGTGGCGAATTGGGAGTTACTGGCCCCAGGCAGAGGAGCGGGGTGAGCAGCCAGCTCTTCTTCTGCCATGGCTCGTCACAACAAAAATCAGGGTCAGCCAGATCAGCCACATCACTTCAAAGTAAGACCAGGCAAAGATACCACTCTCCAAACCCTCTGGTTGCATGGTTTGGATTTATCTACTTTCTCCCAACCATAAAGTTGCTTTTAAAAGGGTCTGAGACACACGAATATTTAAAGCATGTCTGTGCGCATGAGTGCGTGCATGCACGCGTACATGCACACGCTGCAGCTTAAGATACTGCAGATACGATCACTCTAGTAAAGGCAGCATCTTCAACAGGAGTACGTAACCATTTTGGTCAGGAACCAAACCAAACACTCCCTGTCCCCAGCCCATCCATTTAATCAGACTACGCCAAGCCTTTCCGTGGTGCCCCCGGGTTGGGCACTGGTGGCCCTTCCAGGCTGTCCACTCCAGGAACAGGGCAGAGCATTGCCTCGGACGTGCGGCAGGTTACTTCCAGAGCACTGTTTATAGAGCAACCGACCTTTATTTTAGAGATAGCTTAAGTAAAGTAACATGCAAAGAAACACGTGAGTAATAGTCTCATCTGCCTCCAGGCTCCTGCAAATCCTTTTCTTTTCCTCCCTTCTAGCACAATGCGTTGGACGCCTGTTATTCATCCCCGTAAAGAACAGTGTGTACATCCACGCCGTCTGTCCTTTGGCTGGAGCTGTGTTTGCCGATTTCCCGTGGGAAAGGAGGTGCTTCGCTTCTGAAGAATAAAACCAGGGCATTGCAAGGGCCACGGGGATGCCGGAGAGGCCTGGCCGCCTGCACGGAAGGGCTTTGCAGGGCCTCACTGGGAGGCGAGCAGCAAAATCACCTGCAACTTGCCACGATGCAAGTGTGCTTCGTGCCCACGGGAGCACGTCTCTACGACAATCCCAGCGCGTGACAACTCCTCTTCCGCAGCATCTTTCCTTGTGCCGTATGTCTGACCTTCTCTCTCCCCTGTCTTCACATGCCCTCCTTATTATGTGCCTGGCCAGATTCCTAGGGGTGAGCTTTGAATTTGGAGTAAGTACAAAAACCGCTTGAACTACAGAAAAAATCTGTATTAAGTCAACCAGGAACAGGGGTCTGGTATTTGCTGAGAGTATTTCATAAATCGTAGGTGTTCTGCAGCCCATGAATGTTCCAACAACTCAAGATGAAACATGGTCTTCAAGTTCACAGCAATGGAGACCTAAGTCTTCAAAAACTGCGAGGAACACAATTTAATATCAACTTTCTTATGTTAAACAGGATTATCTTTAAAAAGCACTGTTACCTATTTACTGGTTTACGATGAACAAATGCTTTTTTAGTTTTTTTTTTTTGTATGAAGTTACCACAGTCTTTTATAAAACTGACTTGAGTCATTTGCCCTGTCTTTGGAAATGTGCATATATTTTAGGAGAGGTTCTGAATGCCTTCCGCATTAAAAAAAGGCATGGAGAGACGCTGAGCCATGCAGCCGGCACTGCTCACGGCCGGTGGCCCAGCAGCAGTGGCAGGGCCAGGGTGACGGTAGCGGCAGGGCTGGGGCGAGGGGCCGCGCTCCCGGGGTTGCTGCTGGGAATCGTGGCACCATCTTTACTTTGCTGGTTCAGAAGCTGCTTGTTTGCAGCAGTGTCGTCCATATCCAGGTCATACGCCAGCTCTGAAAGCAGAAGAAGGAAGGAGATGATTAGCAACAGGCGGTGCGTGCCGGCATGCCGACGCACGGCACATCCAGTCCCCACCAGCGCTGGGGTCCCCAGGGCAGCCCGTGCCGGCAGCTGGGGACAGCGGGGTCCAAGCGTGGTCAAAGGCATCATGGCAGGGGTGGAAGGGCCAGAAGAGCTCAGCAAACTTCTTGTCAGTCCTGCACCCAGCCCCAGTCCCAGAGAGCCTCCCAGTACCTTATGCTTGGACAGGCCAAAAAGTCACAACTATCAGGTGCCCCAGTAGGAAAACAAAAGAGATAAGGGGATCTGGCTTACTGGAGAGCTACTCCCAAAGAAAATCAGCTGAGCTTTGGATGGGTGTTTAGCAATGCAAATCGTGTCTGCTCCCCAGACACCACAAGGATGCGTGCAGGAGTGAGGAAATCCAGGCAAGCACAAATAGTCCCCCCAAACGCAGAGACAGCACAAGGCCTTGCTCACCAAATACCATCTGGTTGGAGGACCTGAGGAGCTTTGCACTTCTTCAGTCTTACGTAAGTGTGTGCAAAATATGTTCCTTGCAGCACTTTCAACACATCCATCCCATCTCCTGTCCACCTCATCAAAGTGCTGGAGAGTGAGGAATGTGAATGGATCATGCACCCCGGGCATGATGGTGTTGCAACATGGAGACTTTGAGAGAAGCACATGGGAGCTCCAACCCAAGAAAATGCCCAGGATAAAAATTTTTATAGTCCTGGCAGAGGAGCATGACATTAATGGCGGAAAAGCTTGTGACAGCCCATCACTGGCTGCAAGGGACCCACCGAGCAGTAACTCACAGTCACTTGCTCTTCCTGGGACAGGGAGGAGTAAAAAAAGTCCAAACAGACAATGTGGAAAGGCAAGAAACCAGCAATTCTCAAGGCCAAGAACAAAAAGTGGTTTAAGATGCCATTAGCCAGATCCACCTGGGGCGTTTGTACCTGCCAAGCATCTGAACCGAGAGGATGCACCTATGCTTGACTCAAGGCAATGGGTTCCTCACTCCCCTTCTCGTGCTGCTGCTGTCTCCTTCTGGGGCCCAGGTTTTCACCCGGATGGGAATCAGTTAAGCCTGTCCATCTCATCCCCACAGCCTGGCCTTTGGAAGTGGAAGAAGCTGGTGGTTTCCATCAGAAGAGACCTTGGCTCAAGCTCTTCAAAGGCCCTCATGGATCACCAGCATACTGACGGGTTTGGATCATCCCACCCCACCCCTGAGAAAGAATCCAAGAAGCTGAATAAACACTCCAGCCAAAAAAACGCTGTATCAATCCAACGAACGGCACTGCCAAGGCAAACAGGCAGTATTTCTTAATCAAAAATACCCAAACACTGCAAAACAAAAGCATAACGATGTTAGCGTGACAAGTGAGTCAGCCCTGGCCATCAAAGAGGGTCAGAAATGGCTGAAAGGAAGCAGATATCCACCTGCACAAAGGGCCAGGTGCAAGTAAAACCTGCCTGGTAAACTCTAACTTCTCCAAGAGATTCCCACAGATACTGGGATTCCTTTTCTTCACAGTTTTCCTGCTTTTTTTTTTTTTTCTTAATAGTACAGGTATGCTGCTGTCTTCTGGAGCCACACACCCATGGGCAGAGCAGGAAAAGGTGCCACTCCGAAAGGGATGCGCCGAGAGGCCACCTCTGCCCATCCTGTGCTGCTTTCCGAGCACAGAAAGGAAAAGTCCCTCTGGCACAAGGGATGCTCAGGCTTCGGGGCAGCTGGGGAGCAGCCTGGCTGTACCATCTGATTTTCCCAAGCTCATTTCTGCAGAATAAGTGAAGGGATTTTGGTAACAGCAGATTATTTCACAGTTGGCCGTTTTACACAAGACTCCTCAGCTAATACGTCTCATCAGGGCAATGACGGCTTGCCCTGGTGTGTTTTGGAAGGTGTTTCCACACACTCCAAAGACTCCTAAAGCTTAAAAGATGTCCCATGGGGTGACAGTACCAACAGGCACCCAGGTGCTCCCAGGCTAGCCGTCTGCAGCTGATGGGCAGAGCTTTTGAGGCAGAATAGTCTCTTATTGGACATCCTAGCAAAACTAAAAAAAAATTCACAGGAACTGGAGTAACAACTCTTGCCTTCAGTTTAGAAAGGAAATTTGAAGCAAAAGAGTGTTTCAGCAAGGTGCTTAGCAGCACAAAGCGTTTTGGTGTTCCCATTTAAAGTCTCATTCTGCAATGCTGTAATTTATGAGAAGCGAGTTCCTGCACAGTTTGCAATGCAGCAGCTGAATTGTGTTGGATATGTTCAGCCCAAGCATACCAAAACTATCATTTCAGACATATTCTTTTACATGGGAAATTTTCAAATTCTGAGATTCTGAACCTGAGTAAGGGAAATTTTTGAAATCACAGAATTTCACCCAAATGGGAACGGTGATCTTCTCATTCATACCCTTTAACCAAATTACAGAGAAGTGAATAGAAACCCTCTTGTCATCAGAAATTTGAGAGCTATTTTCCTAGACTTGTATAACTGCTTTAGAAGTTTAGGGTTTGGGTGTGTCATTTGTTTTTGTTGTTCCTTCCATTATTTCCTTTTCTGAGCGTATTTGTGCCCAATTGTGTTTTTAGGCTTGATCAATTTAGCCGTGCCTCCTTTATTTTGTATTAATAATGGATCTGTAACTCTTGCAAATCCCTTTCACTTAACTTCTACTGACCTTTGTTAGATAGAGGGAAAGGAAAATAAAACATATTCGCCTCTAACAGATCTGAGGCAGCTGATAACCAGGTCCAGGCAATAACAACGTTAAATATATAATAATCACATTTCAAATCCAGGAATCCAAATTAGCAAATGTTCCTAACCAGGTACTTCCTGAGAGGGCTTCATTATGGTTTCCAGCCTTCATTAGGATTCCTAGTTAGTCCGGGTCACCGCTGCATCCCTGCACCTCCTGCTCCCACAGCCGCTGGGAGAGAAGGAGCCCCGGCACCCGGGATGGAGCTGCAGGATGGCTGCTGGGCTAACAAAAACTAACCTCCCACATATGCCATTTCAGTCGTTTCCACCCAAAACTCTGCCTTTACACTGCAAAATAACCCGAGAAGCTGCTCCTCTGCCTCCCCACTCCCAAGCCATCCTCTGCGTGAGGGTCTCCACAGCCCCCGCTGTGATCACCCCCTGATTTACACCCGTTTCTGCCACAAACTGGCTCCTTGGCCTGCAGAGGCTTTTCTCTTTTTTTGGGAGGGGGGAACACGACACTAAAAAAATCTGTTTCTGTTTATAATCAGTTGGAATCCAGAGGGTATTACCAACAAGCTGCACTAATTACGTATTCAATCTTCACTCATTTTGGCCCCTCTTGTCCTCTGAGCTGCGGATTAGATAATCCCCTTAAAATAATAGTCAATCATTAGCTCTGCTTTTTTTTTTTTTCCCCCCCTGCATGCAAGCCGAGTGTGCCGTGCCGTTTCCCGGAGTCCTTACACAGCTGGTGAAAGGTCTCCAGCCGAACACAAGCCGGTCCCTCCGGAAGCATCTTTTGTAACAAAAGCCTCTCTAACACAAAGCTGCTGTGCTTTGCTCCCAGGACGGCAAAAGCTTCTACGGTCTCGCAATGTGGATGACAAAACCTGCTGCCAGCTCTGCAACACGCGCTCTCTGCACTCGCAGAATGAAGCTGTGGCATTTTTCCGTGGATTAGGACTAGAATTAGGCATACTGACTCTGTGCAAGCTTCTCCGGCAGGCATCATTAAAAAGCTCTTCCTGCTGCAGCGCGCTAGCTAGCTTTGGAGATGGCTACAAAAGGCGGCTGAAGCAGGAGATTGGTTTGGAGTTGGTATGGTAAGTCTCACAGCAGCTGGCGCAGAAGAAGCCGGCAGGATGAGTGCCGGCACGCAGGCAGCATCACAGCAGGCATTGCTGTCCAAATGCACTGCTGCCTGCTGAAACACCCCTTTTCACCCCTAAAATGGCAACAGTCTTAAGCAAAGAACCCATCGCAAATGCCACTCAGGCAAATGACCTCCAAGAGGACGGTGCCCGGCTCCCTCAGGCTGCTGCCCAGAGCCAGGGAATGTCATCGTGCAGGCAGGCATCTGGGCTGCCCGCCTGCCAAGCCTGCCCTGGCAGATGGCTCCAGCGATGGACCTAATATAGTAACGGAGTCGTAAGGGATGGCCGCGCATGACAACCGCTTCACGGTGACACTCGATAGCTCTGCTGGTGCACTGCGCAGCAGCAATGGCTGCGAAGGAGACCCCCCCCCATGGGGAAAACCATCGTGCCTAACGCAGCTTGTTCACCAAACGAGGTTGCCAAGTGGGCCAAAGCACTTGCGGGGACGTGGTGATGGCCCTTGTTTACAAATGATGGAAACTCTGCGGTATGAAGGGAATGGATCGTGACCATGTGTTTCCAATAAGCGCAAAACACACCGGGTAGAAATGTCAGAGACAAGTAGGGCAGCTTGGCAAGCTCCTGCAGCTCTCGTGGTCAGTTGTGAACATCTGCCTGCGCATGTCCTTCAGCATTTGTCTACGAAAGTACATGCTACCGTCGCCAACAAGAATTACAGTCTCTGGGGTGCATTGCTTTATTTAATTCTTTAAGCAGCAAGCCTCATCATTATGGGGAGTGAGTTGCCAATAGATGCAGTAGACTCTGCTGTCTCCAAAATAAGACTGGATTTCTTAAAGTGAGAGATGTTTGAGTCAAGCCCAAGCTGTCGACTCACTACCAGGTGAAGCGTAAGAGCCTGTGATTCCACAGACCAGCCTGCCTGGCCCTGGCTCCCAACTCTCTCCACCTCTATGGCACCAACCACTTCACTCTCACAGGTGTTTGCACCTGAAATCTAGAAGAACAGTCCCATTTCATCCCAAACTCTTCCTGTTGGAACACCAAAAGCTCTACTCACCTCAGCTTCCAGTTACCTGGCTTTCTCATGCAAACAGCTCATGCTACAAACACCCCTCTGCCTCCACAAAGACAACACCTGAACCCATCCATGGAGTCACACGGCACACGTGGCCACGACTGTGTGCATACAGCTGGGATCCCCAATCCTTTGCTTCTCCAAAACACCTTAAAACTCTTCCAAACACCTAGCCAAGCATGGTTTCATCTCACCAGGGAGGTTTTGCCCTCTGGCTCATTACCACTAAAATCCTGGAGCAGCAACTGGTTTGCCAGTTGTCTTCTTGCGCAACGAGCTGCAACAGCCCAGCCGTAGGTGTGGCCGCGCCGGCGCGTAATTAAAGCACCGAGCCAGGGCTGGCCGCGATGCTTGTGTTGGCATGGATGTGAGATCACCGAGATGGATGCGCAGCATGTGCATGGTCTTGTGCCTCGGCTTTTCCACCTCCTCCGCAGCAATTTAGGAGGTGCGGCTCTTGGCAATACAAATTTGGGGGAAAAAAAAGAAAAAATCCAGCTCAACACCATCTCATTGCCATCGGCATTGTGGCCGAGGGAGCTTGTCATGGCTCAGCAGCAAGTGGTAAAACTGACTTCCTGGGCAGAAACCCAAAGAAATCGGGTTTGGGATTGCTGATTTGCAAACCAAGACTTTTCCCCCGCTCGCCTGTTTGACACATCCCAGTTGCTGGCGCACCGCTGACAGCCTACAGCCTGCATGACCCAAAGACCGCACGCACCACCACAAAACCAGCACCTAACCAGGGAAGTTCCCCCAAGATTGAGCCAATCTTGATTTGGGGTGACCAAGAAATCCAGCATGGAGAGGTGAGGAAGCTCCAGCTCAGCCCCACGCCAGGGATGGGACCAGAACCTGCTCGGGGTACAGGGGGCAATCGGCCATGAGCTCTGCAAGGCAGCCAGTATGCACACCCCAGCTCCCCAACCTCCAGCACTACCACAAAAGTCTTGTCCATGGATACCCTCAAGCTTTCAATGGGGCAAAGGGGCAAAACACCCCCAAAACCCAACACATCCCATGGTAGTGGCAGAGGGGCTGCACCATGACCCCAATTCAGGCCACTACTCCTCCACCTCACCTTGGCCAGAGGCTGGTGGTGAGGAAGGGTTATTATTTATGACCTGGGCCTATGTATACTTTGAAAACATACTCATTAAATTCCTCTTTGCTCCTTGGTGTGCTCTAGATTCACCCCAAAGAGAATCTGGCGTCTGCAATTGCATTAATCATTTTCCCTTTGGCAGCAAGTGAAAGAGTTTCTGAACTGTACTTGCAGAGCGGAGCCACAAAAACATGTTTAGCAAAACGCGCTCATGTAATCTATTAAAAGTTAACAAATCTCATTAGCATTATTAATTGGAAGCGCTGGAGTCCTTGTGTTTTGATCACAAAGCAGCACGCCCTGGTCTGATATCCAGCTGTACTGTCCAGAAAAAGAGTTGCTATGTAAAGGAACTTAGGAGAGAAGAACTGAAAAATAGGGAGCTGAACATGGACCAAAAGCATCTACAAAGGCAGAAGTCAAGAAAGAAACAGAGGAAAAGCTGGAAACAGAAGAGTATGAATGGAAGTGAAGTGATTTATGAGGCAGCAATATAAGACTGGGCCAAGCAATGTCCCTGCAGATCCCCCACATACCTCAGCCCACCCAGATATGGAGTCACCCTCTCCCTCTTTGGAGACCTTCAAGGTCTAAACCCACAAAGCGATCCCTTCTGATCACTCTGCTGTCACCTCAGACAACTCAGGATAGTCTTGATTTTGGGAGGTAACATTCCCAATGATAGTGGAGCAAAATTAAATGTTTCCCATTTCCTCTAATGACTGAAAAAAACATCATCATGTCAAACTGAAATTTTCTCCTTCATCTTTACTCCCCCAAAAGCTCTTTGGATATGACCAGGACAGGCAGCTCTTGCTTGCTACCTGCTGGCCTTCAACTCTCCAAGCTCAGGACATTTAGTGACATTCATGTACTAGCAAGACCTGCCAAGGCACTGTCCTAAGAGGAACAGCAACGGTCCCTCCCTTCCAGATGCCAACTGCTAAAAGCAGTCCTCAAGGCAGAAAGATGTTTCTCAATGCTTGATCAGAAGACCTGCGGTGGTGTTATGGCACCCAGGAACATCTGACATCTTCCTTTGTGACTCATTGCGTGCAGAAGCCAGACTTGAACAAGGCCCAGGCCACAGAGATGAGGGTTCGTGGCATTCATGCTCCAAGTAGGCATCCAGGAATGTGCCTCTTCAACCAGAAAGGATCAGAACTTCGTGCAATGTCTACGCTCAGTCAAAAATCCCTGGACATCCATCATTGCCTTACGTTCGTAAGGAAAAGAAAAATCAAATGTGGCTGATGTTTTGCACCTTGAGCATGCACATAAAGAAAGCATCTGAGCAGCACTTCCAACCTGGTGATCAAACTGACAACCAGTTGCAGCCATCAGGCTACACCTCATGATGCCAAGGAGAATATCTGGAGTGAGATTTTGGATCGTAACCCAAGAATTTGGGTTGGACACAGACACACCTGCTCAGCCCACAGGTAGAGCCGGTAGGTAGGCTCAGGCATGGCGGTACGCACACATCTGCTCAGCCTGCCTCCGCTCCTGGAGAAACCACTCGAGGTTTTGTGCTCTTACGCTGCCCGGGATCACTGGCGTGGATAGAGAGCAAGCTCCGCCTGCCCGTGCTGGGGGAACGTTTGCAGAGCACGGGTTGAGGTGAGAGCCCTGCCGAGGGAAGTGAGCCGAGAGGCTACAGCACCGCCCGGCTTTTTTAATTGCGTTAAGCTGCTAAAACAAATAAATAAACAAACAAACCAACCCCTGGCTCTGCATTAAAACATTAAAGTGGCTCCAGCCTATAAAAACGGGGTAATGCAGGAGGCCCTGGGAAACATCAGCATACTCAACTTTCCTACTTTATATAGAAAAAGAAGGGTTGGGTTCATAGGCTGGAACTTTTTAACAGCTTCAGGTCATGTTCCCTGTGCTGGAAGGAGCCCCAGGAACAGCCACTGAAGTCTGAAACCAGGACCTGGCTTTGCACTGCCTTCTGCATGGCTGCAGAGAAACACCCAAATTAAACCCAGCTGCTTATCGGGTGCATGTAACATCTGACACAAAAGCAGGGCTGATTCCTGCCCCCTGCCCCCCTCCCTGAGAGCAAACCTGGTCCCAGAGCACTGGTGGAACCACGGTACTAAAAGCTAGAGCTGGGTGGTGGTGGCAGGTCCGATGGGCCAGGACACCATGGCTGCAGTACTTGGACTGTGTTGGATCCATCTCATCACACTTGCTCCTTCCTGGAGGCCAAGGGGCTCCCGTCACACTTGGGGACCTGCAGCTGGGACCACGGTGGAGCTCAAGGAGACCACCTTGGCTGTCCCAGCCTCAAGAGGAGGGAGCAAGGGAGGGAGGGGATTGGCGCTGGGCTCCTGCCCGGCACCTCCCCAGGTCAGCTTGTACATGCAGCCACAGAGGGTGCCAGGGACGGGGACGCACAGCTCATGCGGGAGCATCCAAATTCCTCTGGGGACACATCCATTCGCACAGGGAGTGGTGAAACCAGGAGGTGACAATGCAAGAGGGCTCCGAGGTCCAAGTCTATGAATTCCTCCCCTCCCGTCCTGTCTGTAGCACTCACGGCTCAGTCTCAGGAATGTCACAATCACAGTGGAAAATCAAAATAAAAAGGCTACGTAATCTAGTTTGTAAATCCCTTGAAAAATACAAAATCCTCTCTAAAATGGATTATGGAGATTAGAGATAAAAGTTTCCTGGAAATCAAGAATTGCATTACAACCTCCCTCCTCTCCCACCCTCCCAGAAAAGGGAAAAGAGATGGGCTCGTGCCCCGCACCACCCCGCCGCAC
Source organism: Aramus guarauna (assembly GCA_013400195.1). NCBI lineage: Eukaryota > Metazoa > Chordata > Aves > Gruiformes > Aramidae > Aramus > Aramus guarauna. The sequence continues at coordinate 256,061 of VXBL01000638.1, forward strand.
TCCTCCCCGGCCATCACCCCGGCCTCAGGGAGCAACAGCAGCTCCCTCCAGCCCCTGAGAACAGCACAGCTGTTTCTACCTGGTTTTGCCCTAAACACTATTTTGGGGCATTATCTGCTGCACGTACCCGACCCTATGGGCAACATGCATTGGTGGCAGGAAACCTCCCTGCACCGGGGAGAGGAGGAGATGCCTGCCAGGCTCCTGCCACGCTCCTTGGTCCACCCCTTTTCCGAACAGGCTCCGCGGGACCGTGCAACGCGCTGCCGTGGTTTTGTGAGCTGCAGGAGCTGCACCCAGCCCTGCGGGTGCCCAGCAGAAAAACGTCCTCTTAAATCAGGGTGGTCTTCTAAAACTCAAGATGTTTCACTTGGCTGTGCCAATGGTGACAAGGTTATCAAGAGGAGAAAGGCCAAACACTCACGTGCCAATGATACAAAAATATTTAGTGGCCATACCGTTCTTATGCTGATAGATTAAAATCAACATTTTGCTTATTATTTTGACTCAAGTATCCACAGTCAATGGTGGCAGAATAATTTTCTATTGGGAATTTTTATGTCGTGAGAGTTTTTGTGCTTTCATTCTTATTTGGAACAACAAAAAAACCCAGATTGCAATATTAGCATTCCCGGCAGAGCACGCATTCAAGTTCCTGACCTGTTATTGCTCAAGGACTTCTGCAGCTGCAGATGCCTGTTTGGAGCTACAGTTAGGTCACTTTGAATGATGCTCATAGAATAAGGATCAAAACACTTACAGCTTGATCAAAAGGACATTTTATGAACACTGCAGCCCAAGTTAAGTGATGATGTGAATACTTACGTTAGCCCTTATATTAGCTCAGCTCAGTTCTAATAAAATTAACACCCTTTTAAATAATGCACTCAATTTTTATTTGTTTCACGTTTTTGTGCCTTATGGCTTTGAAAATATATCCTCAAAACCTTTCCATCACTCTGGAAACGTCTAGCTGCGTTAGGATCTGGAAATCAACTTCTCCAGAGGAATAAGGGGGGGTTGCTGCTTTGTATTGTTGCTCCACCTGCTCTAACCTCAATTTATCCACCAAAGGTTGGGTTCGTTCCCCCCCCCCCCAAAAGAGGGTAACACACAGTCAGACTCTTTCTTTTCCCAGTAGGAATTACTACCTGTAAATAAACAACTAAAACCCAATCTACAAGCACCAGCAGCATCAATGCTCCTTTGAAAAGAGACAACAGAAAAAACAAAGCAGGGAAAAATCCTGTCTCTTTTCTGCATTTCGCTTGCACACTAGAGGCAAAATGAACTTACCAGCCCAGGACAGGGAACGTCTTATTGGCGCAATACAGCCGGTTAACTGTTCTTTAGAGATATTCATCTCAAAAGCCAGAACAGAAAGAGCATTTTCCCCCCTTTTATTTATTTATCTTTTTTTTTTGTGCCAACTCACCTTAGCTGAAAAGCACATTGAGATTGTAATTATGGGAAGGCCTCATCTAGTAGATTTGTAAACTCAGCTATCGGCTTGAATTACTGGAATTAGCAAGGCTAATTTAATGTCACTGTTCAAAATAGCTCAGATTTGGAATTTCTTAATGGCCTTAGGAGAAGGAGTCTTTATGCATACTGCAATCTAGGCTTCATTCTTAGACTAAATTCCTTCTCATAGATTTTGTGAATGCCCTGTTTTGTAGCCAACACAAACTCTGTCCAGTAAAATAATGTAAGGACTCAGAATGAAAAGAGATTAGCTGTTCCCTGCTCCTGTTATTTTAAAGCAGAAATAACTTTGGCTTCTACTGATTCATAGACAAAGCTTGAAATGCAAAGCATGCTCAACTCCAGATTCAGCATGAAAAGGACCTTAAAATATTCCCGAGTGCAAGTAATGGACTTATTAGAGGGATGAAAAGAGGCACTTTTCACAGAATCCCAAGCTCTTTAGTCCTGTCATATCAATAATCTGGCTTAAGAATTTCATTCTATTTACACTTTCTTTCCCTTCCAAATATCTTGCCTGACTCCGATGAAATAGAACATTTACGCTTTTAAAGTGTTAATTTATTTCTGTTAATGCTCGGCGGCAAGTGGTGTAAAATGTCTGCAGATCACCCAAAGCGTGAGCGGGTGCGACGGCATCAGGACCGCGTGTGACAGGAACAATTCTGTACAATGGGCAGTTTTACACCTGACAATTGATAAATGAGGAGATAGTTTTAAAGACTTGGTTAAAAGCTTCTTCTTTAAATACTGACAGTTGATTGTGCTGGAATTCAACATACCTGCAATCTGTTCTCCTCTCCTTTATGTTTAACATCCTCAAAAACAATGCTGACAGTGAGGAAAAAAAAAAAAGGCTTTATAGATATCAGGAAGGAAATCTGCGTGGCTGTCCTTAAGCTACCAAAATATACTCATTTTTTTTACCCAGTTTGCTTAGTCTTTACAGGATAGTTTAATGTAAAACCAACATTAAACAACTAGTGGCCATGTTCCCTCTTTGTTTGAAGAAATGGCTGAAAAACAAAGGTATTTCAGGAACAAATTACAAAAGCCCATGTAGAAACACCAGGAAAGCAGACGGAGATGTCCCCTTTTAACTAGCAAGGGGAGATTTTTTCCGCCACTTGGCTCCATGTCCCCGTGACAATTTGCACCAGTCGGGGAGCATCATAGCATGGAGGGGATAGAACACGTGTTGGGCTACATCTGCCCATGGTCCTCCCCAAGACAGCACTGGCAGAGACCAAAAAACCCCCCAAGCCCCGCAATACGCTGAGCAGCCATCCCGGGATGGCCGTGCATGGCACGTGGTACCGGCCAGTGACGATTTTCACAGACCCAACCGTGCGGTTTTGCTCTGGAAAGGCAAAGCACAGCGATTGCACGTTGCCTTTCGCCCAAGGATCTCAAAGCACACTACAGGCATTAATTACGCCTTCTGCTTTGCAGAGATTAATTAAGCACTGAAGCCTCGCGGTTCCCGAGAGCCGAGCGCAAGCCTCCATTCACTAATGGTTAAAACTGAGCCAAAGTTGCAATGAGGCTTCACAAGCACCGATGGGCAAGCTGGGCAAAGCACCTCTGAGCGCCCAAGTTGCTCTGCAGCGGCAGCCGCCTCCTCCTGGGATGCTTTTAATTCCTCTGGACACGTCCCAGCAAGTCCTCTTGTGAAGGTTTTGCTCTGAAAACACTCTTGATGGCAAGGCACAAAAACCAGAGAGACACCAGGGAGCAGGGAGGGCAAGGAGCTGTGCTGTCCCACTGCATCTTGCCGTGCACCCGCTCAGTCCTTATTTCGAAGGACACCCCAGCAGGTCTCTGACACTAGCGGGTCATTTTTCGGAAGGATGAACTTGCAGCCCTGATGAGACATCCCATGTCTGTCCACTGAGAAGCAACAGAATCTTCTCAAATCATCCTCGTGTGCTGCTGGCTGCTGGGCTGCTGTGTCACCCCTCCTCGGGTGGGACAGGCTGCAGAAGACCACTAGGCTGCCTTTTTCTGCCCATCCTCCCAACTCATCCAGCTGTGAGAGATGTCCCCAGCAGCTCTGCCAGTGCCATGGGAAGACACCCTGACATGGACGGGTGCTTTGAGAGGCTCCAGAAACTGTCCTGCAGCATTTGCAGAGCTGGCATCCTTCGTTGGATCAAACCCATGGCACATGGCATGGGACTCGTGCAGCCTTGGTCACGCTGGAGGCCTCCTGTGATGCTTTAGCAAAGCTGCAGGCAGAGGCAGGGGCTGAAGCCACGATGCTGTGCTCACCTGTCTGGATGACTTTGTGTCTTCTCCGAAGTTGGTCAAGCCATTTGCCGAGGGCACTGGTGCCAAGCCATGATGGATTTAGGCGAGCAGCCTGCTGACCCACAAACATCCACTGTCACTGTTTCTTCAGCAACAAATGCCTGGATGAAATAGGTGACAAATGCATTAAAAAATATGATACCTGTGCAGCAGAGAGCTGGAAGGCAAAGGGGGATTGCCAGTCCCTGCAGCTAACAAAAAGTGCTGGCTGTGCTGCAGCTGCAGCCTGGGAAACCCATTAAGACCACATGGGGTGTCAAATTGTATGTAACATGAGTGCCGGGCTTGCAGGCACTGCGTGACGGCAGCCCCGCAGTGGAGCTGGGAGGAAAGCGGGTCCAAAGAGACCAGAGACAACAAGAGTTTCTCAGCACGCACCAGCCTTTGCCTCTCAAAAACTGGGAGGAGCAGGTAGACAGGCACAGCCCTGCGCAGCTCCCCCGAGGAAACACAGAGACACAGCGGGTTTGTACGGCCCCGGAAAGCCTGAGCTGCCGGTCGAGGCAGAGGCAGGGAACGTATTTCCCAGCCCCAGCTGCGGGATGCAGAGGGCAAGATGCCCAGGGAGGGATTCCTCGGAGCAGGGCTTGCTATAGGGGCTGCATCTGTTTGCTTCGCTTTAGGGTCAGTGGAGTCCCCCACTGTAGGCTTCAATGGGACGGAAGTGATTTAGGAACCTCCGGGCAATCCCACACAGTGGTCCCAGTTACCCTGTATCCTATATAACAGGAGCTGGTTAAGTATTTTTACAGACAGGTTTCTGCTCCTTAATGTATGCAACTGGTCAGGGTTAGTCTTACTGCTATTAGCAACCAAAATCATCTCAAACCTTTTGCTTCCCAACCCAAGCACAGCAGTTCTTTTCATTCAATGTGTAGAAATACCTTGCTATGTCCTTATTTTTGGATTTTGTTTTATCTTTTTGTTGGTACACGAAACCATTTTTCTTTTTTCCACATTTTCTAATGAGTTCTGGCAGTGGGAAGTTGTTTGTAAATCACACAAGTATTTGTTTTACTGGAAACATCTGCTTTAACACATTTGTCTTGAAAAAACATTTTTTTTAAACAAAGGTATTAAGCTGCAATGTAAATTGGGCACATCTGTTTATGAGTCACTGCAATAGCGCTGCCTCCAATGCACCAGATCACACGGATCTCCAGGGGCCTGATCCAGCAGAAACTGGAAACTGAGAGCCCGCTCTGCTCCCTGTTCCGGCACTACTTTTCCGAGAGTATTGCTGCCTGATTTAATAAATTAAGGCCACTAAATAAGAAAGACCTATTGAGCATCTGCTAACAGCATTAAGCGTCTGGCCCAGCAGGCACTTGAGTATCAGCAAGACACTTAAACCGGTGCCCCACTCTACGGGCACCCCAGGACCGAGCTCAGTGGAATTACTTGTGTGTGGGGGACACCCATAGCTGGGGAATCCAGGCTGTACCGGACCTACTTCTGCCCACAGCACCATACCATCCCTGCTGCCTTCAGCCGCTCAGTGCTGCCATTAAAAGCATTTAGAGAAGCAAACTTGATGCTGAACCTCCAAGATCAAAACCTGATGCACCGGCTGGTATTTGTTCACTGGAAATACAAGGGTCAGCAGATCTTGGGCAGTGGTCTGGGGCCCAGGAGAAACCATTCAGCTTGGTTTTCTGGAGTGGCTGGAGAGCATCCCCTGATTCTTCTGGGCTAAATAAAGCAAATGGGGAGGAATCAAAAAGAGCAAGGAGATGCCTGAAGAGGGTGGATGCAGGACCTCCATCCCCACAAGAGCTGCAAGACCCCACCAGGGCAAAGCTTTCTGACTGCTGCTAAAGCCACAGCCAGGCAGAAGTGTCCCACCAGAGCCCAGGAGGAGAACGTGGGTCATGCAAAGCCTTCGCTCCCTGCACCCGGCCACAGTGGCTCCCCAGCATGGCCGCCTGTCCATATGAACACCTCCAGCAAAAGCACCACGGTACCACTGTGACCCTCACACACCTCATATCTGCCACTGGCCCATTTGGAAAAATCAGTCTACTGGGAAAAGCACCCATGGACAGCCCATGCAGCAGCCGTGGGGAGGTGGCTGTGCACAGCCGCATGTGGGCTGCGTGATGCCAGGCACATCTTACAGAGTCATACAATGGTTTGGGTTAGAAGGGACCTTAAAGACCATCTAGTTCCAACCCCCCTGCCATGGGCAGGGACACCCTCCACTAGACCAGGTTGCTCAAAGCCCCATCCAACCTGGCCTTCAACACTTCCAGGGATGGGGCATCCACAGCGTCTCTGGGCAACCTGTTCCAGTGCCTCACCGCCCTCACAGGGAGGAATTTCTTACTAACATCTAATCTAAATCTCCCCTCCTTCAGCTTAAGGCCATTACCCCTTGTCCTGTCACTCCATGCCCTTGTAAACAGCCCTTCTCCAGCTTTCCTGTGGGCCCCCTCTAAGTACCAAAGGCTGCTCTAAAGTGTCCCCAGAGCCTTCTCTTCTCCAGGCTGAACAACCCCAACTCTCTCAGCCTGTCCTCACAGGAGAGGTGCTCCAGCCCCCTGATCATCTTTGTGGCCCTCTTTTAGTCTTTGCAAAGGCAGAAATAAAGCTACAAGTGCCAGGAAGGGAAATCGAAGGTGACAGCACACCAGACGCTCCTTGCCAACAGACACCAGAGCACAAGTGGGGAAGTCTGCCCTTAGAGGGAAGGGGAGAGCAGAGTGTTTCAGGTATAAATGCGTTCTTTCACATTCTCTGCGCTTGCCTTAGCAGAGGATTTATGTGGACAAGGGAAGAGGAAGAGATACTGCAGGCTGTGTTCTGTGATGACTTTGGGGAGCACGCATTTTTCTTTTTTTTTTTTTTTATTTACTTTTTACTGGAATGATCTACACAGAACCAGAACAGGATGAGTGAACATAGCGAAGCTGCAGAGCAGCCAGTGGAGAGTTATCAGGGAGGCAGAGGATATTACTCAGACTCTGATAATAACCACCAGCTCCCACCTGCCAACCGCGGCCTGCCTAACACAAAAAAAGTCCAAAAACAGGCTGCAGCAGATGTCTGCCTCCCCATGCAGGAAGCGTCTCCAGTATCCATGGGACACAAAGCAACTCCAAAATAGCTTTGAGTCCAACAATTTTACAGAGACTCAAGATACGGAATTAAAAAAGGAAGGAGGGTTAAAAAAAAAAAGGAAGAAAAAGGATATGTATCACATTGCAGTTGTAATTTACATTTAGAAATCCTGCTGGGACTCCTGTGCTGGACTGAGACAGTGACAGATGCCCTGGCAGTCTGTCCAGCTGCTGAACCTGATGCAACCAGCAAGGTCCCACAGCAGCCAGCAGTACCTGCCACCACAATACCAACGTCCCCGCACATCACGGCATATAACCACCAAGGGAGCAGTCAGCCAAGGGATGCAGCAGCATCCCGGGCACGCAGCAGTGCACAGCATCCTTCAGCATCCAGCAAAGAGTCAGCACCCAAGGCAGGGCTTCAGGCACCGGCTCCCGGCTGCTCAGAGATGGGATATGCAGAAAGGAAGGAAGGTGTGGGAAAGGAAAGGCACTGCTGGCAGGCAACATCCTTGGGCTGGGTTCGTATTCAAGATCTGCGCTGGGTGCAGACCCAGCCTCCCGTGGGAGGGAAGGGCCGAGCATCATCCCAGGTCCTGCGGGAAGCAAAGAGCAAAGGAAAAGCAGGAACAGACAGCAAGATGTTGTTGAGAGCCCCAAATACCACTGAAGACATTTTCTGAAACAACAGAAGCTGGTCAACACGCCAGATTTCCATTCCCACAGAAAACAGGGAATGTGCTACTGCTCCAAAGCAGAACAAAGGTGAAATGCGGCCAAATTTTCTGTTGTTTAAAAAAACCAAGGCAAGTTGACATATCACTCCAACAAAATCCAATCAATTCATTTGGATTTCATTTTTTTCTATGGTATAATTAAAAATGTAATCTCAAGCAGACTTTTAGACAGGAAGCTGCTCTGGAGTGAAAGCTGACAGCATTACCTTGCAGTACGGGCAAGCAGGCAGTGGTGGCATTTCCCTGCTGCAGGAGCAGAGAAATTCAGTTTATTTCCAAAACAAAAAACCCCAACATCCAAAACCCCAGCATGCTTCATTGCATCCTGGTTCCAGCAGAGAAGTGTTTTACGACGCAAAGTCTTCCCATCAGAAAGCTTCCAACTTGCCCTAAAAACAACATGAGGGAAGGTTAAATTTTGGGGTCAAGTCACTTTTGCCCCAAGTGAGATGCACCACCATAGACTCAGAAAAGGTGGCAAAGCCAATGAACTTCAGAAGCACTTGGTTGCATGAAATTTGTTGATATGGAAGAAAGCTATCTGGGCTCTCCTTAGAGCCACGAAAGCCCTGAAAACCCCCAGGGCTGGGGATGGATGGTGAAAGCAGAGCGCAGCCCATCGGCAGCCACCACGTGGGACAGAGGACATCTCCCCTCCAGTTCTCAGCTCATCCAGCTCAGCCACACGAGGGGTTGGGGATCTGCTGGAGGTCCACCTGGGAATCAGAAGAGCCAGCACTCGGATGGACACACCTGGTTCAGTTCACGTTACTCCTGGTGTCACCCCCGGCAGATGTGCACACACAGGTCATGGCTAAAGCACAACAGTCGAAGAGAGCTTCGTCCTGATGGATGATGAATCCCTTGTTTCTGGAGAGCACAGAGCAGTGTTGACTCAGTAACCGATCGTGTCCTGGTAATACACCGACTGATGAGTGATTTGCAGCCCAGACCCAAATACACACCGTTTTCACTTGCAAAGCAAGGAGTGGGGAGAAGAGGGAAAGAAATGTGGACTACAACCAATGATTCCTGAGAGATTTCTCTGGACAAACATCCCTTCCCCTCTTTCCGGTATCTTTTTGGCAAGGACTAAAAAGACAGGCTGCTTTCTGGGCAGGTCTGTGTTTCCTTCTGCTGAAGACCATCAACCACCAACACCAGCCTCCAGGATCAGGACCACGATGAGTCCAGCATAGTCTCTCCATTGATTTCATTTTAAGAGCCTCATCTCAGGCAATGCCTTTCCCTCCAGCCAGGCTACAACCCATGATTTTCCAGGGAGCATCGCTGTTTGGAAAGACCAAGACATCTTCCAGATATTTATCTCACAGCTTCATTTAGTCAGGCTTGATCAGTTCATAGATACATACACGTGTAAAAACTAATTTTCAAGAAAGTGATGCTTCCGTCTGCAGAAAATATGAGCCTGTTGGATCGCGGGTAAGGAGATGGCTGCTATGTAGGCTCTCACTCAACCATATCTAAGTAAACACCAGCTTCCCAGAGTCTTCGGTTGCTGCCATAATGCGACACTGCAACTCGCACTGCAGGTCATCACCACAATATCCTACGTAAAAAACCCCACATTTGTTCACATCTGAAGAGGGGAACCAAGACGTCAGGATTTTTAAGGCAGTTTGGAGAATTCCAGCATTTCCCATCTTCTTCCTTTTAGGGCTCAAGAGTGCTCTGAAAGTTGTATCCAAAAGTTTTCCATGTTTTCTTGGACATCTCCCTCAGGGCAAGATAATGGACAGCAATGCAGCAGCCACAGCTGAGAGCCCAGGACCCTTTCCTAGACCCTTTCAATGAGACAGGGCCACCTGGCCCAATGTTAATTGTGTCTCCAGTTATTCACATAGCTCTATTTCCCCAAGGCGCTTTCTGGGCAGACACATGTCAAGCTGATCCCGAGCCAAGCTGTGTTTAATAGTCCTCGACGGACTTTAGTTCCATGAATTTGTCGTCTTGTGACTTTTGACTCTGTGTAACCTCTGGGTGTCCCCACTACACGACATTCCTCCTGTTCAATCCTTGCTGTTGCCCATAGCCAAATCCCCAGCATCACGGTGGTGTGCACCAAAGGATCACAGTCTTGCTGACCCCAGTCTTGCATTCAGCTGGTGGCAGTGGTTTCTGAGTACCACCGAGCAGTAGCTCAGCTATAGTGCTGTCTCACATCTGCTCCCCTTCAGTGGTGCCCGGGCAAAGACACCTGAAGTATAAGCAGATAGGACACACTGCAGCACGATCCCAAGGACCATGAGCTAATATGGGCACTCAGCACCCATCCGCCTTCACTCTGCATCAGGGCTAAAGACAGTGCGGTGAGGTACACTGATCTAGCAGTCGACAAGGAAGGAATCTCAGCTGAACCAGCCGGTCCTGGACCGCAGAGGAGTGGAAATGCTGCCTGGAAAGAAGGCAGTGCTTCCTCATGCAGGGCACATCCCCCATTTTCTGAGACCAGGAGCCACGGGGCCAGAGAGGAATGGCCCAGCCCGGTGCCCACAGGACATCTCCAGGATGTTTTGCAGCCGAGTGCCAGCACACCAACACGAGTGCTGGGCACACGCATCGGCCGGCACGGCTGGGACGCGGGCCGGGGCCGGAGCCCTCTCCTGCAACGCCGAGCAGGGCTGTGCCCTACAGCCTCGTTTATTAGATCCCCGTAATCGCTCTTATCGGCTTACCTGCAGTAAGGCATTAGCAAAAGCCAAGCCACTCATGAAAGGGGCACCTTCCTCTATGTGAAAAGTCAATCAACATGTTATATTGTTATCAGGCTCGCAGACAAACCTCTCTTTGTACGACAAACTGTGCAGATACGATACCCTGACTATCAGCGTAAGGTTATCTTGTCGGTCCATTAGCAAGTAGCACCTGGTCTGCTTCTGTCTGAAATATTCCTTTATTGTCCCCCCTTAAAAAGAAATCCAGTCTCTCCACAACAAAAACCGGCACACAAAGAAAAGCAAGTTTGTATCCAAGTCAGGAATTGTGTTTCCCAGCTTCAGAAGAATTCACATGTTTTCAGCCACAGAAAAACAGATTCATCATCCCTTAAAGATAAATATGACTATCACTATTGCAACTGGGCAAATTTTTGCGTGCTTGAAATTGTTTTGATGCGTTCAGTCATGTAAAATGCTGCACTCAGTAACAATTTAAAGACACATTAGCTCCCAAATTACACTGTTGAAAAGTATCTCCTTAGACGCTCTGGCATAATACAAGCTGTTACTCAAACTTGCAACCCGAACAGAGGGTAAACCTTTTGCCAGCAGACTGGCGTTACAGACATCTGGGATTGGTAAGCGATCACAGATTCACAAAGACTTTTGTGCATTTGCACAGTGTAAGAGCAGAAGCATCACCTCATCTGACCTTCAGTGTGTCTCCAACCCTTTAACCTCACCCTCACCTTATACTGAGCCCAAGAACCAGCCTCATCTGAGCTGATCCGGGCTTCCCAGAGAAGGATTTAGCCAATGTCTGCCCACACCGGGAACGTGATGCATGTCATTTATGGATATGAGGATATCAGGGATTTACATGCCCTCCCCAGTTCCTGCTTTAAAAAAACCTTTGCTTTAGGTCAGAATGGTCCAAGGCAGTGGAAGTCAGCTCCTAAAAATACCAGATACAAATTGCTCAGATGGACTGAGATCTGCAGCCTGTAAGCACAACGCCGAAAAAATAATAATAAAAAAAAAAAATTAAAATTGAAGAAAAACTGAAACCAGAAAATAGGAGCATGAGCTTAAAATATCCAGTAGATTTATTTGCTGATTCCACACATGTTTTTGTATTGTTTTGTTTTTCTGAAAGTGCAAGCTTATTCTGATAGATGAATTTCTAGTTCTTCAGTTGTGGACTTACTGTTTCTTTGGAGGAACTCACAGCACAAAAGTTACAAGAACCCTTCAAAATGTATGTATTACCTACAACGTGAGGCCTGAAGAGTCATAGCAGCACGAACAGACAGCTGATGGATGCTATAAACAAACCCATCTCTGAAAGCCACCGATAATTTTCCCTGTCAATTAAAAAAAAATCATTTTTGCTGACGTCAAAAGTGAATTAATGAACTTGCCACTCAATTAAAGCTTCAGCCAAGTGCTGCATGTGACTCCCTCTCCATCTTCTAGCGTGTATTTGAACAGTGACAAAGAATTCTTGACTTCCACCCAAATCTTCATTAAAAGGAGAAATTTCAACAAACACAAACACTTGAAATATAAAAACAATAATCAAGCTATTGCACTGTTTTAGTTGGTACGATTCCGGCTCTTCCATCAGGATCATCTAGCTCACATTTGGCCCTGTCATTTTTTCGCCTTGGGACAGGATGAATGTCTTGTAAAACAATATGCTTCTGCATTCTCTTTGGAAAAGTAAAAAAAAAAAGTAAAAAAAAAAAAAAAAGTTGCTGCTACAAAAGTGATAGTTAAAAGTCCTAAAGCTTTTAGCAGAATAGGAAAAACCAGCAGAAGGATGCTGTGTCAAACCGACACGGCTCACCCCCCGGCATGAGCCAGGGACAGGGCACCTCTGCTGAAGGCTAAGCAGAGCCACGGACAATAAATATTGATATTGTACGCATGATATTTTCCAGTAGGACAACCCAAGCCTGCAGGCTGTACAGCAGGAAGGCACAACAGCCACGTGGCCCTGCGCTGTCGGCAAAATCCACACGGATGGGGACGTTTTCCACTTGTGGAAGGAGTATTTTACAAGTCAATCAGGTATTTGAAAATGTCTCTCTCAGCAGACAGATGAATGTCCCAAGGCCCAGCACTAAACGGAGCAGAGCCCATCAGCAGATACTAGCCGCTCAGATACGGCACCCTGAAGGCATTTCCAGGGAAGCAATCACCGTGATAAAGGGTGGGAAGACATGATCTTGTAAATATTTTAACTACTGTTGGTCTGTCTCCCAGCACAAGCACGGAGCGAGTCCTGGTAGACATCAGAGCACTCCCAGATTGGCAGCGTCCCGTTTTCCAGCACAAATACCCATTTCTAAGGAAACTTTCCAGCAGGAATGAGCTGCAGAAACCCGGAGGGCTGCACCCAAAGCGACCCTGCCCGGCCGCCAGCACCGCCACGCACCGCCACTGCCTCGGCAGGGAAACCTGCCGGAACCCGTTTGCTCCCCAAAATGAACAGCCTTTTGCACCCCATGAAAAAGCAATTAAAATGTTATCGTAGCAGCAGCTTCTCCTGTTCCCTGCCACAGCGGGGGTTGGATTGACCTCAAGAAATAAACCTGGCAGAAAACGGGGTGACGAGAGGAAGGCTACCAACGGCTGAGCTGTAGGAATGGCATCCCAGCACCGAGAGCTCTAAAACGTGCAACGCTTTCCTGGGACATTTGGAGGTGTTTAAAAGCAGAATAGGATGAAAGTTGCGACTCACAAGGGTTCCGAGCAGCTTCCAAAAACATGGCGCGAGGCAGAAAACAGCGACGTCCCGCTCTGTGCCCACACAGGGCATGGCTGCCCCTTCTCTCTGGGAGAGCGGCTGCCAGAGACATCACCCACTCTGCGACGTGCCTGTCCTCTGCTGGAAGCAACACCACCACTTTTGTAACATCGACAAAGGGGTTACCAACAAACGGCTTTTCTGCCCAGGAACAGACCGCGCTTGGCCAGCCCAGAGGCGATGTTCAAGCCTGCAGTTTGATGAGAGCTCTCGAAACATTCCTGCCGAGAGGATAAGGAAGCCTGAAGGTATTAAAGAGTTACAGATCTGGGAAAATCAAGGGATACGCTGTGCTGATCTTGACTTTCATCCAGCGCCTGGGTACAGCATGGACTGCTGGAAACCCATGCAGAGGGCCAGCCCACCCGGCTGGTCTGGCAGCACCCGGCGGCAGCCGGAGCAGCAAACGGGCTGGGTGCAGGAAAACTCGGGGCTTCCCCAGGGGCTGGAACTACAAACTCCTCCTGAGACATAACCAAGGGAGAGCAGAAAGGCAAAATTAATTGCAGGTTATGCAGCAGGAACAGCCAGGCAGGGGAGCTGTTTTACACACGCAAACTTGCAGAGCCATCTTTATATATCTTTATTGCACACATCTTATCCTTACATATCTCATGGGATGAGGCCAACTTCCCTTCCCAGGACAAACTATTTCTACTTAATTCTGCCAAATCCATCTGTTCCCAAGACAACTTTTGTTACTGCCTAACACAGATATTTTGGAAGGGTAAATCTTCCCCTCAACCTCCCACCCCCCCAGTTGCTGGATAGGTCAGAACATTCCCTGGGTGACGCTTCGGCCACTAAAAGGGATTTTTTTTTCCTCCTGGCAAAGCTTGTGAGATGCCCAGGAGCACAGCATCCCCGCACAGGTGAGCTGGACCACACCACCTTTGCAAAGCCCCCAAAAAGCCTGCACCTCCTCTCTCCCAGCACCCGCTAAAGCCGCCCCCCCGGCGCAGGAGCCTCTCCAGCAGCCATGTTTTATTTTCAGGCTTCCTGGCAACGAGCTTGTCGGTTATAAGTGGCATCTTGAGTGAGAACGCCGGAGGTGAGCTAATTAGTGGGTGGCTGTCTGGAGCAGCAGCGGAGCGCCAGCCACCCCGGGCTCTGTTTGCTTTGGGTGCCCGATGTAGGACGACCGATCCCAGAGGGGTGCGAGCGCATGTTTGCGTTGTACAGCCTGGAAGACATTTGCACTGACTCGTAATTTGGGGGAAAATACTATAATTTATTCGCAGGCATGATTTGCCATTGGTGTGGCATAAATATATGTGTGTGTGTGTATGTACACAGCCCTATTTTTAGAGCTGCACGGCCAGGGTGCCGGCTCCACGGTTACTCCATTGACAAACAGGATGCGCTCTTCTCTGAGCTGGGAGGTTTTCAGTCCTCCCCCTTATTGTAAACATTATCTGCCTTCAAAATCCTTAATGTGTTGCAGATGTGACAAACAATAAAAGACCTATCATAAAAAAAAGCCTGCCATCTCCGTGTTTCCCACTGGGGCAACTAATAATGAATTTATTAGCATATAGCGCTCACCAACATATGTTTATAGTCACTCACAAACTTTTGACTTGACAGTTTACAAGTATGTTTAAATCATTAAACTTTAAGTTGACTGTCCAGTTATTACAGGCTCATTATAAATAGGAAACAAAGGTTACATTTTATACAACAGGCGATAAATCAAAACTAGCCTGTATTTGAGACTGACTGGGGTTTTTTTTTCTTTTGCTTTTTTCATCTCCACATTTTCAAGACCTTTTGAGGGGACATCTCGGTGAGGCCACCACCGAGCAGCTGTTTGCGGTTAGCTGGCAGGACCAGCGGCACCCACGCCGGCGAGCAGGAGAGACTCCGACTGCATCCAAGAGATGCAAAGACCTCAGAGGTGGCAAACTCTGCCAATGTTTTCGCTCAGCTGACGGCTAAACCCAGCGCCAGTACCAGGCACCTAGCCCTCCTCCTCCCCAAGGCATTGCCAAGTCCATCTGCGAGTCCTGGGAAACCCTCCACACGGGAGGAGATCTCCGCTGCCACCATGGGGCAAAGGAGATTTCCTCCTAAGCTGAACAAAGCCCCTAAGAAAAGGAAAGCAAAGCACCCAAGCTGCGTTCCCCGACTGCAAACCTCTGAGGGTCGGCAGGGGCACTCAAACACCCTCAAAGAGGGTTTTGGGTTTGAGCCCACTGCTACGACCCACATCCCCCCTCTGCCATCCAGCCGCGTTCCTGCATTAACGCTGCAGAGCATCCAGTACAGGATAAAACCAGAGTCAGTAACTCAGCACCAGTCCTTTCTGCCTCTATTACAGGGTAACCACCTTGGGAAGGAGAGAGATAAAGACACGCTAAATGTAAAAGTTCATTTTGCAAAGTATTTCCAGATTTCAAAGCCTGGCATCATTTCAAATCGGCATGCTAACCTAAAATTTAGGATTTGTGGAAGGGGGGGGGGGCGTGGAAGCGTTTCTGGTCCCTTTTATTTCGTGCTGTGTACATGTGATATGAGATGATGGAAAAAAAATTAATTGAAAAATACTCTTTCAAAGTAAAAAGAAATATCATTCTCAAAAATGTTGAAAGTGAGTATTTCCACACCATCAGCAACTTTTCCTGGGCTTGTTTCCAACATAAAACTTGAACAGAGTCACAGCTTATATCCAATACCAACCAAATAGGATTCTGTCACTGTCAGATCAGCTTCGCCTTTCTGCTCTAAAGCAAAACACAAAAAAAGAGCATTAAGGCATGGGCAAGCGAGGAAGCACCAGAAAGTCTCCCCGGCCACCGCAATGGCACAGCTCGTGTCCTCCAAGGCCAGACAGTGCCTAAAAGCTGTGTTGGACAAACCTCATGCTCTCAGCAACCTGAAAGACTTAACCTGCCAGGAACACAACGACCCAAAGCCACTGCTGCTTTAAAGTTAATATTTACCCATCCTGTAGCAAAGGCAGCGGCAAACACCCTCCAGCAGAGCTGCACAGGGAGGACAAGTCCTCGTTTCCTACTACACGTTCACATACCGCAGTGACAAGAGAGGTCTAAACTGCTGGACAAGCAGGTTGTTAGGAAGATCAATACAGTGATTAAACTAACCTAGAGAGACAGAAAAAGGCAGAAAGGATTATATACCCGGCTTCAAAGATCACTAATGATATTATGGGGAAGGCTATAAGAGGAAATTAGAAACACATTAAAAATAGCATAAAGGTGTGACACAAAGATCACGGAAAATGAAACACGTATCTCTGCTCTCGACTCAGGAGGATGAGGATCACCTGTATTTCCTTAACATACACTTTGATATTTAGTTCCTGGATGAAATAAAGTACATTTTATCCTTCTCCGAATCCTGTATTTCTCTTTCAGACCTAGATTGGAGGATCTAAAAAGCCTTTTCTTTCCCTTACCCAATATTTGAATATATGTATTTTATATATTTTACCTAATATGTCAATAATCTTTGATATGAAACTGGCATTTAATATTTCAGCTCTCACTTCATTAAGGATATTTTAATTATCCCAGACCAATGGAAGGGAATTTATAAACATCTGTGCTTCGTTTAAGAGCCCAAATTTGCCTCTTAAACTTCAAAGCTGTAAAGCTGATTTTATCCAGGTTCAGTTGTCTGGTCTCTCGAAGAGCAACGCATGGCACTGGAACCAGCATTAATTGGGTCAAGCCTCCAGCCTGCAGACCCACGTCCAGCAGACACCGCTCACCCACGACAGACACAGCCTCTACCAGCCTGGCCTTGTTCACAAGAGCAAAACAGATGATACTGAGCTCCACGGAGCCACGAGTAGGATGACAGTGGTTAGCGGGTCGGGGAGAAGGCACACGCCAACAGCATTTGTGACTGCCCAAGTCACAACTGGTCCTTTGCTTTCTCCTCCCGATGGGTGACCAGGGACTACCTCATTAATAACATAGCCTCAAAGTACTAGCAGTGCGTCATGGCTGTTTTCAAAGCAACCAAAGACATGACTTGTACTGGCAAGCAATGCAATTTTAGGCTCCCGAGTACCTAAATCACTTCTGAAAAATGAACCTGAGTTATACGTAAAAATTTACCAGGGGTCTCTAAACCCTAGATCAGAAATAACCGTTGTTTGCAGGTCAAACACTCCTTACCGACTTTCTGATGTCCTCTAGAAAGCAGAAAAGCTCATCTCTGAGCTCACAAGCGTGGGCAGCGATGGGAAGGACAGAAGAGGGTGACTCTGGGACCTACAGCAGGTTTGCAACCTGTCTTGAACCCCCTCCCATGGGTTGCCCTCAACACACCCCTGCAAAACCGACCTGGAAAAGCAGCAGCATTACTTCTCCAGCTGCTGTCCCTCCTGGCACCGAGGCCATGAACAGCCTCCGAGCATTGGTGGTGCCTGCAGCGACCCGACCTGAGCAGACCCCAGAGGGCAGCTCCCCGCACCATCAACAAGACCTACAACCCGCAGAGGGGCAGCCGCTGTGGAACCACCATCCCCATCACCTGCTAAGAACCGAAGCTGGTTCCTCACTCGCAGCTCTCTATCCCCAGAGCCTCCACCACAGTCATCTTCGTCATCGCAGTCTCCGCTTTCCTCCTCCTCCTCCGGGGTTTTGCCTGGAGCTTTTCGGCGGGGCAAAGCCATCCCTTTGAGCAGCTGAAAGACACGAGGTGCCACAGTCATTCAACAGCTTCCCTCCACCCTCCCTACTGCTTCATCCCACACTTGCAGGGGGATCGGGTGACAAAGGGGGACAGGGCTCTGCGGAGCCAGGACACTGGGACAGGACCCCATTGTGCTCCTCATGCCAAAGCACTGAGGAGCTCAAGTTCATTCATGGGCAAAGCTGCAAACAAAACCTCAGTGGAAAAAACAAAAGGAGGAGGAAAAAACACATTGAGTAACTCTCCTTCAGCTCCTGCCCGAGGAGCACCACATGAGCTGGAGCACGTGTACCAGCTGTGCGAGACCCCGCTGCCACCCCAGCTCTGGAGCCGGCTACAAAACGTGTGTCCAGAGTTCGGCCAGACAGGACAAAAACCAGCAGCAAGAGGAAACTCTGTTCAGGGATTCTCACTGCTTTCAGGGACCTCTCCCATCTGAGAAGTAACACGTGTGAAAAGAAATGGCAGATCTCTCTGGTTCATACGGTACCTCACAAAAATAACCAAAAAATCTCATTCCTCACTCTTGAAGTGCAGAGGATGCTAGTCAAAGTTTTTGGGATAGCCAAGTGACACAGTGAAAGCATCTTTTACAAGCTGTTTTAAAGCCGAGTCCTAACTAACGGTGACAGGTTGCAGACCCCCGAGACGGAGACTCGAAGACCTCCACTGAGCCCAGGGCGAGGACTGCTCTCCAGACACGGTGGGAGCTCCCCACCCTGCCCCTTCGCAGCACGCGGGTGGATTAGACACATTTTAAGCTGTCGGCTTCCTCTTCCCGCTGACTTTTCTGATTTTGCTGTTGCTGAAAGCAGCCAGCTATTTCATCATAAACCCAGATCCACTTTGAAAGTGTGAGTCAGCCGGTTAATATATGCTGAAAATTTCTATCACTACCACTCTGCTGTTAAAAGCCTTCTTGAATTTAATCTCAGCACTAAAAAAATAATAATGAAAAGGATAAGTAACAGAGAAGATATTGCAAAATGGGAGCTTTCCGCATACTTCAGGGGCTTAGTTAGTTCCATCTATTGCAGCAATATGCGTGCCTTTCAAGGCATTTTTTAATATCTGGAATCTAGGTTATATTTTTAAACTATTAAGCTAGTCTTAGAAAACAGTTTCTCAAATATTTAGCTGCTGAAGTTTATACAGCCTTGGAGGAATGCTTTCGGCATCTGGCTCGCTCTGTCCACGGCAATGTCCACATACCTCAGTTTTTATAGTAGAGGAGCATAACGTAATGAAAAACAAATGGCTCAACATGAGACCCCTTCGGGTTCCCCGGCTGCGTCTTGTGGGGAGAAGCAACAAACACAGCAAAACTCTCCTTGCTACGTGCAAAAGTCCGCCCGGCGTGACAGCCGTGCCGGGTCCCACACCCGCCGTAGGAAGCAAAATGCAGCTCATCTCCCCAGAAGTCGGGGGGTGCTTTTCCATACCCTTCAACAGCCTTTGGCTCAGACTGTTTAAGTTCACTTTTCAGGAATTTTATTTTATTTAGACTTTTACAGGGCCTTCCCAGAATACGGTGTAACCACAAAAGAACAACAAGCAACAAAAAAGGCAAATGCAGCACAGGGAAGAACTAGCACAGGAACCAAACACGCCAACCGCTCAAGTCTTTACCCCATCACTTGTCATTCTCTCCTCCAAAGGAAGAGAGCTAACAGCAGCCCTCAGCACAGAGCACGTCAGCTCGAGATATAACGAGGGTCTCCCACGTGCAGCTGCTAATTACAACATCCACCCATTTGGACCCACTGCCCCCGCGCAGCGCTGCTAAAAACCCAAGGCCATCGTGGTGGAAGGGGACCACAACTGCTCAGCAGCAGGATGCTCTGCAGGATGCTCTGCAGGATGCTCGCTCCTCTGCACCCAAGGCATGGAACAAGCCAGCCGGCACCCCACTGCACACACAGCTCAGTGGCACGACTTTCATTATTTACTTAAAACAGCAGAGGAACGTCCTGGTGGGGAGAATTAATTTTATGATATTTTCAGATTTTATCAACTCAGCAGGGGGTAGGGGAAAATCAGGATTTTTCAGTTGTGTGTTTTCAAACATTAAAATTACTGAGCATTTCTTGTATTACTACTTTTTTCTTGGCATGCCATAAATTAGCAGCTTAATTTCTCCACCTTTGTAGCCACAATAAACCAGGAACTTTCTGAGAAACACCGCACAGGCCCCAACTTTGGATTGAGTGAACGCAACATCCCTGCACCACGCTGCTCCTTCCTTTTCCAGGACAAAAGCTCCATCATCAGGCACACGTTCCTCAGCTGCCGACAGCCATGGGGAAGTTCAATGAGCCAAATTTTGTAGCTGGCTCCGAGAGAAATGAAGTCAGAGACACAAAACCTACTGGCATCGTTAGCAGGAGAGCTGGCATGGGGTGGAAATCCCACCCTGCTCCGTTGGTGCTTCCAGACCCAGGAGCACTGTCGGATGCCTCGGCTTCGGCCGGAGCAGCAGCCACAGGCCCACTCATCAACCATTACACAACCACCCCGATGGTCTGCACGCTTTATGAAATTATATTTGGTGAACCGAATATAGATTCCCCATCTTTAAATAGTAAGCGGAGCTGACTGTACCCTAACATTACCGTTTATTCATGTCCTGTGGTTTAAAGCCTATGGTAAGAGGCAGGAAAATACATAGTCCAGTGATCGCTAAAGTAGTATGTAACAGTGAGATAGCTTTAACTTAATCACAACTCATCCAGCTGTAAGAGTTTACAGTCGTATCTACTCATCTTTGCTAAACCGTAACGGCAAAAATACACTATAATGTACCTGATGTAAACTAGAGCACTAATTGTGGGAGTCCGTGCGCGCACACGCATCTCCGAGGTGTCTGCAGGGCATTCATCTCCCATCTGCACAACCGCCACAGAATCACAGAATCATTTAGGCTGGAAAAGACCACCATGGCAGGAAACACGTGGGCCGCAGCGTTTGCTCCATTGGCTCAGACGTGCATCGGTTTTATTTCCAATCTCATCCCTTTTAAATCACGACCCTCCGGACAGGAAGGGCAGGCAGCGCTGCGGTACCTCCGCTGCTGTGTCAGCTGCCGGATCATCGGCACGAGGGACGCCGGGCAGCCCCGGCTGGTCTTCATATACATCTCTGTATCCAACGTCTTTGTTGCTTGGCTTGTCCTGTGGTCTCCCTACAGCTGGAAAACCAAGCCAGATGGGAACGGTGCGCCGAGTCTTTCTGCGAGGAAAGCTCCCCAGGGCATCCCAGCATGATTTACACAATTATTCATAACCGTACAGTGACCAGACAAAAACAGCTGCAGCAATGCGGGATAATGACTCAGCTGGATTTGGATGGACCACCGTATGTTGAAATCTTTGTAACTCCTCATTCTTTACACCCACTTTACTCAGAGCTCACCATCCTACCAGCCCACTGAACCACCTGGTCTTGTTTTTCCAATTTTAACATAAACAGTGAGAGCTGCAACATACTGTTTATCATTGATCTCTGGTCTCCAAAAAGAAATCAGCATTGTGTTCCTTAGACTGTAGTTTAATAGCTGTTTTCTCCTTTTGGAAACTACGCCCGCGGTATTGCAAATATTAATTTGAGCAATACCCAAAATTGTGCCCACAAATTCAGATAAAATATCAGCAGTGAGCTACAAGCACCGTGCTCCTTTAGGGCAGAAATCATCCCTTTCAACATACTTCAAAAATATGTAAAGTAAAAAGAACAGCCAAACAGATTATTAACGGGAATAGAAGACTTTTAGAAAAACATTTAATTCCTTCATGAGTTTAGGGGAGAAGTCTGACTGATATTTGTAATCTTTTGGTGGACAGAGCTGTCATTTAATTTAGCTTGCATGACTGAAAGAATTTAATAAAAGTGTTCCATAGAGTTTTGCTGAAATTCTTTGCATGTTTTTAGTAAGCCTCTGGAAGATGATCAAACCTAAAAAGCTGGAGAGGACGGAGACTGAACTTGCAGCTAAAATAATATCCAGGATTGTAATATACGCTTAATAATCAAGTATTCACATCCAGCAGAAAAAGTGCCTTAGTGCAGAAACTCCTCTGGGTCCCCAGCCATGTCTCCAGGTGCTGCCTGGCATCAGGAAGGCAACCCTGGGAACTGGACCCCACAAGGAAAAACAGCCCCTGGCTCTGCTAGAAACCTTTCGAAACTCAACCAAACCCACCCACTCAGGACTGTCTGCAAAACTTGGGAAGCCTTCCTTTGACAAGAAAGAGTTTTGGGGGAACAAAGGTGTTATTTCCCCTTGCATCGCACAAGCTGCCCACTCCGGCCATACACTTTCAGGTACCCGACACAGATGCCGCTGTACTTCCCACGCAATTCCCGAGATTCCCGACAGGTCAGGTTTTTCTCTTTTAAATTCCAGCCATGTTTTCAGCAAAAACATTGGTTTTGGGGGGAGAAAAACTAGATCTTATGGCCAAGGCGGACCTTGAAATCTGCAATACTGCATAATTTATGGGTGGCTTTTAAATCAGGGCAGCATCATGGGAAACGTGCAGATTTTCACACGACACTGTTCCCTGTTAACAGCTCATTACAATGTACAGAAGTATATTCCCATTATGAAATACAGCTGGGGTTGTTTTGCTTACGAAGGTCATTATCTGATCACAAGCAAGAATCAGGGAAAGGAACCCATTTTAAAAGGCTGAAGTTGTGGACTTTTTGAAAACTCATGTGTTTTGAATTTTGTGGCCTGATCATACACAAGCATGCAACAGGAGAATCGATTCTCTTCACTTCCCCTGCTTATTAGCCCTGGAAATAGCATGGAAAAAATTATATTTTATTAGCAAATGCTTACTTTATTATTTAACTATCCCCCACCATGAGATTTGCTGGTGCCCTGCACTCCACTTTGCTATTTCCCAGCTCTGTTCAGTTTATCCTTTCTGTGGACAGGGGCCTTGGTGGCACGAGAGCGTATGCAAGCAGAAACTCAAGGCAACATCAACAGCATCATTTTCACTTTCCTCTTTCCAAGCTCTAGAGAGCTTTCTCCCTCTTGGGTGGCAACGCAATGCAACGCATATTACAGAAAAACTCAATGTTCCCTGGCGCCGAGCACCAAATGCCATTTAAAAATAAGGATATTGAAAACTTTAAAAATATCTGTAAATACCAGGATTTGTACTTCTGTCTTGCAAGAGCGAGCGCGTGTGTGCGCAGGCGGGCATCGCTGCTCCTCCAACCACAAGATTAGCCCATGGGCAGAAGAGCCCATTTTGGCAGAAGGACACTCGAACTGGGGTTTCCTGATGGCCCTTCCAGCTGGATGCACCTTGGCAGTGCAGACGTGGCAGAGAAAAAACCTGCTCCTAATTGTACTCCTATTTCAAGCTCAGCACAACAAGAAGTGATCGCTAATCAAATGTTAATAACGTGGAAGCAGGCTTTGGAGCTGGAAAAGTCATTTTCAGTGCTTAGAAAAACAACGAGTTGGGCACGTCAGCTGTTTTATCAGCTGCTCTAAAAGCAAATTCTGCATTTCCCCGTGCTGCCTGCTTTGAGACGTCTCACGTTTTGTACTGCTGAAGCCGTACTCGGCAGATCAAGCCCAGGCAGCACCTCCTGTCTGCTCTGGGCAGGGTGGGCAAGGTGTGACCCCGGGATGCCCTCCCCATGCACCACTCTTGGGTCACCCCTGCCTTGGGGCTCCACACTAGTCCACGGAGATGGGTGCCAAAAGGGGTGAACCATAGCTCTGAGTTTATATTGTGGCTCTTCAGCCATAAAAACGTCTTAGTCTTTACTTCTAGCCCTCAAAATATCATCTCCTGAAAAAGGAAAAATCCCTACCGTCCATCACTTGGGGTCTACCAACACAGCAGGACCCCCTTTACTGTCTTCACAGGCTCCAGAGGTGATGCTCTCAGCTGCCAGTAAATCAGTTTTCCTGGTCACTCTCCTGATAGCACAAAAAAGTTGGTGACAACAGTGAATTATTGGCCAAAGGGTGGCCCTACTTTATGGATCATCAGCTTAATTCCAGATTAGCTATCAAAACTGGCAACATCCCTACGGGTAAAGGAAGACAGATAAAGCCCCCGAAGTGCTGGCAGTAATTAAAATGAGTCCACACTGGACAGTAAATCTCTTCCAGCAGCAGAAGAGGCTGCCAAGCCGTTATGAATTGCTCGGGTTTGGTGATGGCAGGCTGATGCCCAGGACAGGATGCTCCCCTGGACGCAGGGGTTAAGCCCTCGCTGGCACGGCAGCAGGCAGAGGGACGGGCTCCTGCCTGCCGTCCCCCAGGCAGGGGAGGTGTCACTTCCCCGACTCGAACAAATGCTCATTCATCACAAGGCACATGCGAAAAAGAGATTACTTGGGCTTTATGATCAGCTCATTCACCTTATATCTAGTTCCTTCCCCTTCCACTCCGCAGCTATTTATGGCTTGTTTTTGTGCAGTAGGAAGGAACAGGACGGTGTGGGTGCTGAGCAGAGCCACGGGTCCAGCCCAGTCTGCTGGGGACCCAAGCAGTCCCCATCTGCTTCGGGCTCGTCCCTGAGCCCTGTACTGATGTCGACACTGCAGAAATGATGCTTTTCTTTGTGAGCTGCTACAGCTCCTTCTCCTCCTTTGCATTTCTGAGACCAAACGATCACCAGTCCTTCAGCATCCCTTCCTACACCCCTCCGTCGACCTCCAAACACAGACATCCCTCAAACTCCAAGACCCAATTATTAAACCAATCATTGAACACGCAGTTGGACCAGGCAGTAGATGCCCTCAGCACCTTGCTGGAGTCTGCCAGGATGTTTTCCTGCCAGGATTGGGCAGACGTCTATGAGCTACCACTTCTCTAGAAGTGATGTAGGAATGCAGCTATTTACTGCAAACACCCTCTTTCAAGCTCTTCGTCGCTTTGCCCAGGCTGACCCGCATCGCTGTGTCAGTCTCTGCCACAGGGCCCACAACTGCTCCAGATTTGGTGCTACTCGTGCCAGAGCACCTCCTGAGGCCGTTTCATTTGGTGCACAACCCGGGAAATCATTTGTGCTTACGCCTGTACCTTGATAAAGGGGAGCAGAACGCCACACTAATCCCGCAGGTGGACCTTTAAACCTGCATTGGGGAAAAAGCTGGTATTTCAAGATCACTTGGGCTGTCAGACTGCCTGGAAGAATGAAACGAGAGAAAGTCACCAAAAGAGCTGTCCCCACCAGGCAGATAACCACCCATACCTGTTGAGTGGTAAAGGCATTGCAAAGATGTTCCCCTCCTTGGTACCTGCAAGGGCTGTCTGCTTCAAACCCTTCCCACGTAATTTTTTCATTGGCATCGTATTCCTGGTCTTTCACCCCACAAAGCTTCTCAGTCTCCTACCAGCAGCCCCAGCTGCCTTCCCCTCTCCCTTCCGCCCACTCTGCATCACTAGACAGGAGAACCTGGACCAATTTCTCCACCTGCCAAGCAGCCACCCCTCAGGGGGTTGGCAACTCAGCGAAGAAGGGGCGTGGGAGCGTACATGGGCCAGGACCCGTCACTGCTATTATCCATATTTTCCATATTTTGTTTAGTTATGTTGGAGCAGTCTGCCACCCAAACACCTCTCAGAAAGGCCCAAAGCACACATCACCAGAAGATAAAACATGAGACAAAAAAATGCGAGAGCATCCAGAAGGACAGGTAGGTATCGTAACACCTTAAGCCATCTGCTAAAAGCACCCCACGTCTCTGCGGAGGGGGACCAGCGTGCCCGAGCAGGGCGTGCAGCAGCGAGCAGGTCCCCGCAGCCCCCTCGCTGCCCACCAGCCAGCTCAGGCCAGCCCGGCTGGAACGGCTGGGAGATTTCCTCTTGGCTCAGGCTCCAGCACACGTGGCCGCTCTCCGGCTGTCGGCGACGTCTGCCGAGGCTGCCTGCGAGACAAACACCTCGTCCTTGGCACCAGGTAGGAAACAGCGAGCAGAGAGTGGCACCGGAAGGATTTTCTTTCCTGCCCTGCTCCTTCTGCCATGCAAACGAGAGGCAAATCTGTCCCAGCCGCTTTCCTTTTTCCCTAAAAGTTCCCAGCAGAGAGGGATTTCTCAAATTGTGTATTTCTGTGCAGTGTTGTCTCATACAGAGGTTTCTACCAGAACACCAGCCACTCTCCCCCTGGACACATCCTGCCCTCCCAGGGGCTGCTCCTTCTAGCTTTACTTTTGCATTCACTTCACCCCAAGGCACTGGAAGCCCAAAAACCATCTGCAAACAGCTCTGCTGAATGTCCTCAGCTCTGCAGAGCTCTCACAGGGGACTGAACAACTGCCTCATATGCCAGTTATCTCCTATCAGACAAGACAGCCCCTGTGCAGGGTGAATCACCAAGCCGCTGATTTCAGCAGAGACTTAAATCAGGCAGGAGGAGGGGGAGTCCATGGCAAACACCCCCCAAATCTCTTAGCTAGGGAGGAGCAAGAACCCGGTCTGCTCTCCCTGGGGACCCGCAGGCCACCACACCAGGGCAGGCTGTGCCTAGCTGGGCCCTGGACGTGGTCCTTGGGAGCCGGGGGTCCGTGGCCACCAGTGTCCCGTGGCCACCTCTGCCACCCCACAGCCCCCGCTCCATCCTGCGTGGCGAGCAGAGCCGGGGGTCTGCAGGCAGGACGGGGCCAGTGCTGCTGGGGAAGGTGCCCAGCTGGAGCTGGGAGCCCAGAGCCCCAGGCCCTGCTGCCACAAGTATTTATGCACTTCACATTAAACAGGCATTCCACTGAGACAAACCAGACCAGAGGTAATCCCGGGAACAGGGTCTCTCCAGCCTCCGTGGTCCCTAATTAATGGCTGATGGCTGGGCTGGCTCCTGGGCAAGGTCACAGCTCTCCTCTGCATTCAGCACGTGGCTGCTGCTCGCTAAAACCCAGAGAGGAGAAAATTTAACTTCACGAACAAAGCTTTTCCAGTGACAATATTAGCACCTGCCTCCTAGGATGGGTCTACAAACAGGATGAGGAAACACCCAGGCTCAAGCACGGGCGCTGCTGATACCCCGGGGTGTAACTCATCACCGATACTGAATGCATCCAACAGCACCAGACCCTGCAAGGCTCAGGCCTCCAGAGCTGCAGGCAAGAGGAGATTCTCCCACACAGACGCACAGCCACCAGCTGAGCAGCTGAAGCAACTCAGCGTTTAAATTAGGTTCCAAGCTGGTGACTTTATACCCTCCCCCGGCGAGACCCAACACTCGCAGAGGAAGCCCTGAAACGCACCTACACGAGTCTCACTCTCAGCATTTAGGAGCATGTGTGCTGCACGAAAAGGTCAGTAAACTCCTTCCCCGCTGGTAGGTGGGAGACAATCGAGGGGTCCGGCCAAAAATAAAAAGTAATTTCCTGCCCATCATGATACGTCTTGATGGCTTGGACACCCATCCTCTGCCAGCTGCCTCCCAGCTCCCCGTGCTTCACAAGACAGCATCTCCTTACGTGTGCCCTCAGAAAGGCCAGCCAAGCACATTTTCTTTTTTTAAATACTGTTTCCTCGCCATAGAGTCCAGCAAGGCCATAGGCAATAAATATCGCTGCAACCTAAACATCCCTGTTTGCTGCAAGGGCCATCTCTCCCAGCATGTGCTCCAGCAGCAAGAGCACTAAAATACAACCCGGCCTCCGCAGTCAGTTACGTGTCAAAACCAAGCCAAGAAGTTTAACAAGCAACGGCATTAACTGAGCGAGCCCTCCTGAGCCGTGCGGGTTACTGACACTGCCCCAGTGCAGACAGGGCTCGCTGGCTGGGGACAGGGTTGGCCAGCACAGAGACCTGCCTAACTACAAACATCTGCTTTGTCAGCAGGCGTAACAAAAGGAGCGAGATTACAAATTATTCATCACCTAAAATGCACAAAACCTCTTGCACTTTCTGACAGCAGCACAGCTTGGATGAAAGCTGCAGCAGCGTGTGCCAGCCACTGCCTCCACGGAGGTGGGAAAGAGCACCAGGAGAGGTCCCAGGAGCAGCCTCGGCTTCTTGACTAGCCCAGCCAGTGCTTTGAAATAGGGACCACCCTTTCCCAGAGCAGGATTGCTGGGTGGGGTACAGGTCCGATGCCTCTTCTGCTTCAGTCCAGGAAAGCTCTGGTGGCATTTGTTGCAAGAACAAAGCTGATGGGATGAGAAGATGAACCGCTTCAGCCAGCTAAGGTCTTTCTGCGCACAGCAGTAAGACACCTTGCACTGGTACCAGACCAGTGAGTGCTTTCCGTTCCTTCAATACAAGATGCACATAAATCCACAGCAGCCTGAGCAGGCAGAATCGGGAAGGACTCCCCTGCTACCCATCCCCGCTTGGTGTCACAGACCAGACATGCATTAATGCCTCTGGGAGAAAAAAAAGCCATAAACATGCCTTGTTCCCACTGCACAGAGTGGTTTGGTGAACTGGCAGAATTGCACCTGGAGAATCCCCAGCTCCAACCTTCCCTGTGCACGGAGCAGCCAGGGATGGAGCGGCAATCACACAGGCATCCCAGCTCACAGAAACACCGCCTGCACACCGTGCCACAGCTGGGCACCACGCTCCCGAAGCAAAGCCCGGGGTGCAGAGCGGACCTCCTGCCAGAGCTGGCCCTCCCTGCCCACAGCGGGTCTGACGGCACCGCTTTCTCCTCCCTTCCCCTGAGAACATCCTCGTTAAGCAGTTACGTGCCATCAGGCTGGAATCAAAAGTAACATTATTGTTAACAAGGCTTTTTCTCGGGGAACAAAAGCAATCAGATTTGTTCCCTGGCCAAGAAGACCACAGGTTACCTTCCAGGCCTGCTCTGGACAATGGAGATTAGCTCCCTGAATCCCAACCCTGTCTCGCTCCGGACCACACTTTAAAATCTCAACGTTAAGTCAAATTTTGGAGAAAAACACATAAATGAGAAGCCTACCAATCATCCCACTAACACCAGAGCGAGCTGCATGCTCCGTTACTGGGACCATCAGGGAAGGCACCCGCCCTGGATATCTACTGATTGAATTACCAGCCTGAGTCACAGCACAAGGCAATACAATTAACCAGGCCCAGAATAACTGTAATTAACTGTTAATTTGGTATCAATGGCTCTACTTACACCATGTTTTGTTGCACAAAGATTCCTCCAGGTTTGTTTCCTCCACAACAGGATAAACCCCAGCGCTGGTACAGGATATCTGGTGTTTGTTTTAAAGCACCGCTGTGCATCAGCTGCATGTTTTGGACACAAAAACAAATGAATCTCTTACAAAGGTTGTTTTTTTTTTTTTCCCCAGCTGATTTCCACAGCATTGTTTGGAGGCTGGTCCCTTCAGGACACACCTGAGGCACCTGCCTCCCCACTGGAGCTAAAGCCACAGGGACAAAGTTGAATCCTTTCTCATGCATAAGACCACAGCGAGCAGGGAATTTCAGGGATGGAGAGCGATAAAACGCTATTTACGTTACCCAAAGGTTATGAATATCTAACAATAAACTAGTGTGGAAACCAGCCAAAACAGCGGCCCATCCAAGCTCAGCCCCAGCTTCCCGGTCTTGCTGAGAAAAGCAAGGAGCCAGATTCACTGCCCGGGAAAGCTTTGCTGCTCCTTTAGTCTCGATGGAGCTAAACACCTATTCCAGCACTAGGTAAGTGGTGAAACACCTCGGATGAGTAAAGCAACTCTCAGAAAGGCAAGCGGGATTAGGAAAATGGAAGCGCAGGTGAGACGTTCCTTTTTCACACTGATGTAGGAGATGTATGGCCTAACACAGGAACGCACCTTTCCCAGTCCGCTCCCGTGTGTTCCTGACATTCATTGCCATGGGCAGGACAATGAAAGGGACACATGGCCATGAACCAAAGGATCTGGGGGCTCCGAGGAACATCCCGCGATTAATTATCTTCTCCAAAAACTGGCTGATGAGGACTTTGGATATTGACAGGCATTTTGGCACTACCTTCAATAGAACAACCGACCAGTACGAGACAGCAGCCATAGCTGGGTTTACACAGCACGCAGGAGATGCTCGGGCGCTCAGCACAACTCCGACTGTGCTGTCACTGAGCAGTACCAGAAATGTGCTTATTTACCGCCCTTTTCTTACTGAAAATGGGAAATACCTCACATTCCACAGCAAATTTAACTGCTGAAGCAGTAAAAGCGTGGGGCTTAACAGTGCAGCCCTTGCGCTCCGCTGTCTTGTGCAAGACCATAGGTAACACAGGCGAGAAACTTCAGCAAACACAGCCCAGATTACGCCTCTGTTTAAAAACACACATGCAAACACACCAGGTCTCATTAATCTCGAGCTGTTAAAGAAAACCCATTTCGGGTGACCTGCAGGTACAGCGTTCCCACAACAAACGCGATAACGCCGGGACGTTTGTAGATACGGTCCCGACAGGCGATAGCTGGTGTGGGCAAACACCGGCTCTTACTAAGATGGGAAGGAAGGGTTTGGGTTTAAAAAGCAACCCGACAGTCAGATACCTTCAAATTTAATTATGTTCTCACCACAGAGGGTCACGCTTCCCCTGATTTAACCAGCCTGGCAAAATCCTGTAATTGCCGCTTGCATATGGAGTGGGAGAGCATTTACCCGGCGTGTTAACGAGAGCCGAGGCCCGGCTCAAAGGGAGGATGGAGTTAGCCTTTAAGTACCAGGCCTAGACTTGGTGGAGCTATAGATTATTTTGTGTAGTAAAAGAAGAATTAGCCGATCCATTCCAAAAGGCATTTATCATTAAAATAAAAATCTTCTGTCATTTTACTTAATAGCCCTAGTAAGAAATAACTGCGATGTCTGGTTGCTTTCCACAACATGTGGTTTTAATATTTTAATTGTTGCAAACTGTTTAATAACGTTGAACAAAAGGCGTGTCCAAGTAATTATTGTGTTTATTAACATTTCTTTTGAGGATTTGATAAATTATATTACACATATACAACACTTCAGACATTGTAGTGTTAACTTATTAAATTTCAAAGTGGAAAATTAGCCAAAAGCGACTCGTTTTGGTGCAATTTAAATATTGTATTTTCAAGTGATAAGCGTTGCGCATCACATTATTTAACAATCTGGCAGTATGTGCATTTTTCTAATTATTATGCTGTTTCATCTGGCTAGGGAATTAGAGTACAGTGGGAATAATAAACCTCACAAAGCCTGGCAGGCCACAGAGAGATGTGATTCCATCAAAGCTGTCAAAGTCGTGGATTTTTCTGAAGGGAAAATTATTCCTGAAAAACCCTCAGCTCCCCAGGGTGTCCCAGAATAAACTCAATAGTTTTCCCTGCTTGGAGCCACCTGGGACAGGGTCCGGCGAGGTCTCCCTGGGGAGCACCGGTGGCTGCCGCGAGCTGCCCCGCGCACGGAGAGCGATGGTCGCACCGCCCGGACAGCCCATTTGCACGCTCCCCGCGCCCCGCGCAGGGTCCGGATCCGACCCTTGGCCTCCCCGAGCATCGTCCCCCCCGTGGCGGGGTTAAACCCCCTTCGCCGGTCCCCGATGCTTTGCCATACTCTATATTTTGAGCAAAGGGGTTGAGAGAGACTCGGGCACAAGGGCATCGCGCTGTTCCCAGGCCTATTTTGTTTACATTTGATTCAATCAAGTTGTGGCCTTTTGGCCTCTTTCCAAATTAACTTCTGGGTGACCTCTGCCATGCCCTCTCCCAGCAGCCAGGCCGCAGGGAAACAGCCCATTAAACCTACAAACAAATATAGGACATATTAGTTGATCAACCCAGCTTCAAACGTGGCTATTTAAATGCCGGGGCGTGCTTTTTTTTGCAAACTTCAAGTCTATTTTGTCTTCGGTCATTCGCACCTCTGAGCCTCTTTTTTTTTTTTTTTTTTCCCTCCCTTTCCAGCTAAAGCTCCGTGTTTTACTGCCTCGTAAAACTTTTAAATTTTGTTCTCATCCTCCTGTAAACCCCACGAAGAGCAACGCGAGGCACTTTCACACGGGGCTCGCCGCAGGACCTGGGTCTTTACGCCGAGCACGTGAAGAAAGGCGGCAAGATCCTGCTTGGGGGGGGAACACAGCTGTAATACTCCAAGAAATTGTGTGTTCCCCTTATTTCCAAGGAAATAAATCAAAGCGGGTTTCTCAGGGTCTGTGAAAGCATATTGCCTGGATTCCGATCCCCAAAGGGTTTGGGTTTTTTTTTTTTTTCAAGAGCTTATGTGGTAGTTAGATTTCTGGCTAGAGAATATGCAATATGGATAAAAACACAGTCCCTATATGGGGCAATAAATTACAGATTGTTTGATGTGGAAACCAAAGAACTGTCAAACTCCAGTATATCTGAAATATTCTAAATGAGCCCTTAACTCCAGTGTCTGGAAATGTACAATATGTTTCCAGGCCCTTCAGTCTTGTAAAGACATCTCCCCCAGTTAAGTTTCCTTTTATGGATTTTATTCTTCATTTTTGGTGGTGTTTTTCCCCCCTTTTCTTCCAATATTACACTCTTCCTCACAGAGATGGTCCTATGATAAACACCAGGGTTTATCTAAACATAAAAAGCGATGAGAACTGGGCACAAGTTTAAGAGGTAAGTGCAGAAAGGATGGGGTAAAGCATCTGCTCCAGCCGTGTCAGGGCCCCGTAAGCGCTGCAGAGAGCAGCTGGGGACTGAGGGACAGGAGGGAGGACTAAGTGTCTCACGTCGGCTGAGCGGGTACCTGCAGTCTCCATCCCTGCTGCATCCTGGCACCAGCATCCCTCAGGTCCACTCTCCAGAGCCCTTCCTGGGAGGAGGTTCAAGAGGAGGTCACCAACGTGGCAGGGCGCCTGGGTCGTGGGACATGGGACACCACGGCTCCCGCCTCCATACGCATCCGTTAAAAATTGAACCTCATCTCCATCTGTCAGCCACCTAAACATCCCCATGGTGGGAGGAAAATTGTGTGACCAGAGGAAATACCTCACCTTGCACACCACTTTTTGCCTAGGGATGCTACCAAGTTACAAAAAAACTGAGCAAGACCTCATGCTGACACAGAATAACCTTTCAATTTCAATATAGCTTCACGTGTGGGATGAGTGAAAACCCTTCTAGCTAGAAACAGACCCCATCCACTCTGGGAAATAAAAGTTAGGAACCAATTCCAACTCATTTTCCTGAAGGTGACCCTTGGCCTCCCAGCTGAGATAACAATGCTAATATTTATGGATGGGCTGTTCATGCCTCTGGGCACACAGCAAAAATAACTCAAATCAAAACTTGGTGGACATCTAACAGAACTGAAAAAAAAATAATAATCCTTACTTCCAATATGGCAATAAGAAACTACTTCGCCCACCAACACCCACAATCACACGTTCGGGTGAAAAAAAATGGTCTGGAGTCTTGATGCGATAAAGTAGGCACCACCGAGAGGGACTCATCCCGAAAGGACTGGCTTAAGACAGCACACGACTCTGGCAGTGAGCTTTATTCACTCACTTTAACTTGACAAAAGGTGCTTGAACCAAACTAATACAATCTGCCAATTTTTCCCCTTCTCTCCATGTTTTCTATACTCCTTTCAGTCCCCATGGATCTTGTTCTAAGGCACAAACACCATTCTCATTTCAAACTGCAAAAGTTTGATGAGAATTTCTCATATACATGCGCATTTACCCAGATTCAGTTTGAGAAGACACGAACTAATGAGCGAGCATGATTTCTGCACACAACACATTTGCCAAACTCAAGCAAGCTTGAAAATGTGGCACACTGCTGAAAGAACACACATTTTTCAGCAGCATGAGCAGCCTGGAATAAATCGAAGCCAAGTCATCAGCAAATTACAGACATTAGCAAAAATCTACAAGTAAAAGTAAAAGCTGTGGAACTCTTAACAAAAATTGCGCTAACTAGCGTGGCTCCTGAGTCTACCCACATCCACAAAATCCAAGCTGCATCTCCAACACAACGCACAAGGAGGAATTCATTACATGATTCCAGATTCACAATTTACTGGTAGTCACATGGGGAATCCAGTTTACAGCTATGAGCACTAAAAACACCCCAAAAGATGCTCTTTTCTCCAAAAGATTCTGGATGTTTGAAAACCCTTAAAAGCCACTGTTGGCTTGAGCTTGGTGGATCAGGAGATTTTCACCCCCTCCCAGCCTGGGAGTCCCCACCGCTTCCCAGATCTGAAGCCAACACCTGAAAAACACAACTGTAATTCATCCAGAGCTGCTCCTTCCACATTTCCTACTCTTTGGCGTTCGAGATGCATTCCAGATGTGAAGGTGAGTGCAAAACTTCGGTAGGCCAAGAAAATAAGTGTGATGGTGAACTATGACACCCCAAATCCCAAATTTAAGTGACCTCCACAGTTACTTTCACAATATATAAGCTACTTACCATAGACTAAAGACTCTCCACAGGAACAGCGGTGGTCTCTTACAGGTTCATAAGTAATTTTCACAAATCACTTCCCATTTTCTCCCGATTTTATTCTCAATCCCCCTCTTTCTCAAACACAACTTTACAAGAGGGTTTGCTATTTTTCAGACTCTTACATTTACATGGTTTAAGCCAAAACAACTCACCTTGCCCCCCATAACACGTTCCAATCCGATACTGCAAGCCAAGGAAAGGAAGCGCCGTAAGAGATCATGACCAAGCTGACCATATTCACCCCGTTACCACTACTTTTCCCAGAGCAGTGGCTGACCAAGACACTCTGCTGCTGCAAACAGCTGAGTTCAGCCCGGCTGTGTTTACCCAGAGTCTCTTGTTCCACGAATCTCCGCTCCTCGGCAGCCTGAACTGTTCAGCAAAGACCTAACTTGACCCAACGTGGCAGCCAGCTTTTCACAACCACTTTATGTCAGCAGTTTCAAGTACACTAATAACCATGTTTTGTTCGGTGCGACTTTCTCACTGTGAACGGCAAAATATCATTATCACCTGCAGGTTGAAGCCTGCCCTCTACCCCATTTAATAGGGAGCTGATTATGCTATTTCCCCCACCCCCTTTTTCATAATTACGGGCTGTTGGCAGATGGCATGGCTCGGCACGGGGAGGCATGCAGAAGGCAGAGCAGGCTGCGCTGTCGCTGCCCACGTCGGCTCCCGCATGCCAGGGTGCTCCCGGGGACCCCGAATCCACCGCTGCGTCCCGCTCCCAGACAGCGGCTAATGAGGCGTGCCTGCATTGGAAGGTGCAGGGGTTAAACGGGGAACTGCTGTGAAAACAGTCCCTGGCAGTCTCTGGAGCAGGAAAGCAGAGGTTAGCAGAAAAGTCGCTAAGGCAGCAACTTCAGACAGACCAGCCCTCGCAACCCACCCAGCCAGGAAGCAAAGCTGGGCTTAACCCCAGGAACCTGCTGCTGCCCAAAGCCTCCTGCCAGAGCAACCCTGAACAAGGTCCGCACCACTAAGACCTTTCTCAGGAGAGACTGGGCAGCTCAGCTGTAGTAACAGACAGCATTACCACCAAGTATTTGCCCTGCAAGGTCCCAGCGCCGTGTCCTTGCAAAGTACAAAGGTCCAAGCTAACAGCCTACTGAAAAACATCCCCTCTACTCAGAGACGTAGAGCAGAGAGCAGAGTCCAGAGCTGGACCCCAGCTCAGCTGGCCCAGCTGCAGAAGGGCACTGGGAGTTTAACGACTGCAAGCAGAACGCTGCGCAGAGATGCCACCTAATCCCTTGGCAGCAGTGGCGCTTGTTCACAGACCTAACCTGGCCTGGCATGATGGGTAGAGACAAGATACTGCTTGTCCTGGCAAGGATGCCAGGTCTGAGACCGTGGGAAGGAAGCTCCCTCCCCAGCGGAGGGGGTCTCATCCAGCTCTGCCGTTTCCCCATTCAATGGTGACTTGCCCCAGTAGTGACTGGGAGCGGATGCCCAGGGAGATACAGCAAAGAAGCAAGTGACCCTCTCTGCCAGCCGCGAGCAATGCCAAAGGGGACTCCTCTGACCAGAGGGGACATCAGGCACGTGCCACATAGGCACCTCGCGCTTGGGGGCACCACAGCAGCTCCATCTTTCTGGGTCCTTCATCCGGTGGGGGAGGGATGTCCAGCAGAAGCGCACTGCAAGGATGCATCCATGCATCCTGCCGGGCACACGCTGAGCCCCGGACAGCTGCACGCACCCTGCAGCTCCCACTCCACCCACGAAGCACCACGCCAGTGCACAGGAATCAGGACCTGCCACACGTGCCCTGCGAGGCTGGTACTGCACGGGGCCATGGCGGCACTGGCTCTGCACGCAGCTGCAGAAGACGGAGATGCCCCAGGTTGTCTGGCTGAGCCCGAAGAAAAGTGCGGGGGAGGCCAGACTAATTTGGAAACCACCTACTCTGGAGCCATCCCTGCTGGCACGCCTGCAACAAACCTGGTTGATGTGTTTCAGCTTGTCAATAATCTGGCTGATCACTGGCTCGGGACCTTTCATCTTCACCTCGTGGTTGCCAGGCTGAGCTTTTGCTCCATTCCTTGTGATTTGGGGACTGTACCTGTGGGAGTGAGAACAGAGGAGAGCACGATGTCATGGGCTAATATAGACGAGATCTTTAAAGTTCAGTACAAACAAAAGAAATCCCAAGATAAGCACCAGCCCTTTCCAAAACAGAGTGCGCAAAACAGTTAATAATGACAAAGGAAAGGCAGAAGATTCCCATAAATATTTCTGCTCTGCCTTTGCAAAGCAGCAAGATGATGTACTTGTATCACTTGAGGACAATGAAGTCCTTTCCAGTCCATTAGCAACCAAGGAAGACGTTAAACAGTATATAACAGGGATAAATATTTTCACATAACTTGCACCCAAGAGTCCTAAAAAAGCTGGCTCAGAAATTCTGGCTTGCTCATGTTTGTTTAAAATAAATCTTGGCAGACCACAGAGACTCCAGTACAAAAGCGGTAGTGTTGTGACCACAGCCAAAAAAAATGAGTGGGATGACCCAGTTAACTGCAAGCTGATTAGCATAACATCAACCCCCTTGCAAAATAATGACTATCACTGATGTGTGATTTCAATAATAAAGAATTAAAGCATCAGAATATAATTAATGCTGTCAACATTGCTAATGGAAAATAGGTGTTGTCAAACAATCTTGATTTCAGTCTTTGATGAGATCCAGCCTTGGGGATCAAAGTAACTGCTTAGACAGAACGTACCTTGAATTTGGTGCGGTGCTGGGCTCTGCACCACACGATAGCTCCATTTACGTGGCTACCATGCAAGTCGGTAAAGCACCCATTAAGCAGGTGAAGAGCTGGTGGAGAGATCTCCAGATGCAGCTCTCCACAGGGACCCTCCCTGTGCAGCCAGCTGCCAGGGCAGCTCTGCAGAGAAGGGTGGCCAAGCCTGCGCTCAGCTTTTTCATTGGCAATTAGGAAAGAAATATAAATTCACTGCTGCAAAATTTATGGAATGACAAAGTTTATCACAGCAATAAAAGTAAGGAGAAGAGGGACGGAGGGATCGCTACATGCTTGCCTTTGGAGGAACGCGTTTCTACATGCCGTACCGTAAATTCATGATGATCAGGACACGAGAGTGCCCACACCAACCTCACGCTCGGCCTCGGGACAGAGTGAGCGGCTGCCACCGCTGGCAGCCACAGCAGTGGCACAGAGCACACTGGTGCCTTCTCGAGCTGTGGGTTGTTGGTATTCGTCGTAGCCCCAGTGACAGGCCACGGTATTCTACAAGCACAAAACAAGTCCTTGTCTCCAAGACCTGACAGCCCGAGCACACGCTGCCAAACCCCGGCACAGCCTACTAAAGCGAGATCGCCGAGACAACACCAAGCATCAGTCTGCTTCACTGTATGTCTGTTTTTCCGGTGCCGTGGGTAAACACGATGAATATTCCTTTCTGCGATTCATCTCCTACACATCATGTCCTCACCCAACTCCCAGCACCAGCCCCAGTGCCTGCCCCCCCACCTGGCAGCTCCCTGCTCCCCTGCCCACTAATCCTTCATCCCCATGCTGCCAGGGCAGCTCGGGCAACGACTGTCACCCCATTTCACACAGGCTTTGGGGAGGAAGTGGGACTTCAGCAGGGATTTAAAGGAGGGGAGGGAGATGGGAGGGATGGTGGGGCCAGCTCAGGGAGGATGTTTTGCTGGTGGAGAAAGGAAGAGGCAGGGGGACATTCAGCCACAACAGCTGTGAGGCCACACCGAGGGTTTTGAGGATACACAGGGGGATGACTCCACTTAAACTGTAAATTAGGAATGAGACTGCCTCGGACACGTGGGGATGCAAAGGCAACCCCGGATTTATACTGGTGCAGCAGGAATTCGCCCCAACCTGAAATACTCTCATCATTTACAATACAGGACTGAGGCTGATTTCCACCGCCAGGCTTTTTCAGAGCAGGAGTTCTACGTACAGGAGCACTCTGCATCCCTGGCTGGGTCCCCAGCGCAGGGCCCTCCCCATACACAGCTCAGCTGAGGGCTGGACGCCCCACGAGATGCTTCACTGAGATGACAGATGAAGAAGGATGGGAGAAAGGAGGTGTTTGTGCCTCTAACAGAGGAGCACATGCCCATATATATTCCTTTTCCAAACATAAACAGCTTGTCCAGGTACAGGAGAAGCATCACTGCACAGCAGGGACAACACCTTGGGTTCCCCAAGCCCCACCAGCTCCTCAGCACCAGGGCAGCTGCCTGCAGAGTCACCCCACCACGCAGTGCTTCACCTGCAGCACGGTGCTGCCCAGGCATACTGGACCCACTCCAACAGCTCTGTTCTCCACCCAGACACCTTTCCTCATGCTGTTCCCTCCAGTTAGGAGTCAGTGTTTTGCAAAACATGCACTTTTTTTTAAATAGTTGCGTTATCCTGGCAAGTATAAAACACAGCTATACCTTAGATGCAATAGCTTCCAGCTCCAAAAAGCACCTCCACATGTAATGAGAGGCTCATTGTAGCCCAAAAGCTAAGTGACTGGTAGAAGTGGGGCCAGAGAGCACCAGGCTGGATCCCAGCCTGCAGCAGCCCGTGCCCAGGAGAAGGTCTGGCTTCCCGGCACAGACAGACAGCGGGACCACAAGCTCCGAGCACCATCTCGTGGGAAGATGCTGCTGCCGCAAGCACAGACCTGCCCGGCTCTGCAAATACTTAGGCTTAACTTTTTGCAGGGGAAGAAAGCACTGGGAGCAGTGAACCATTAAATCTGCTGCTTATTTGTCATACAGTCGCTTAATGCCACTGTGCCAACCTGACAAACACATCTGGTGACTGAACATAAGCATCCACAAGATGCATGACTTTTTAGATGCCAAAGAAATTACCATTTTTGGTGTCACTGTAAATTTAATTTTAAACACTGATGGAGCTTTAAAGCACATTGCTGAAAAGTCTCCTGTGGCTTAAGAGATTTAACTAGCAGGATAAATCTCCCACAGGTTTTAGCAAGAGCAGAACCAAGCCCATATGGTGCCTACCTAAATTAATACAATCTCTCTCCTAAACAGGTTTATACAAAGAAACTCAATAGCTTGGGTTTGAGTGGGCAAAACCCTTTCTGAAATCCATGCAACTGCCAGAGAGGATTTCTGTAGCAATGTCGTACAGGAGGGAGGAACACAGCTATGACAGGTCACCATAACTACATGCCCAAAGACTGAAACTGTTCTCCAGAAAACAGAGCCCCTGACTTGACCTCGGTGAGGGTGGAGGAGTAGGATCACCTTCCCAGGGGGACAAGTCTACCAGAGAAGGAAGCAAACCTGAAAGCGTTTGCAGAAGGTTCTCTCCCTAAAATAGCAATGCTGGAGGAGCAGAGTGCCACTGACTGGTGCTTCCCACCTGACCAGGTACAAGGGTACATACTAGGCCCAAAATGAACCATTTGCATTATTACACAAGTCATTTGAAGCGGCAAGGCAGAGGGCTCTGCAAGCTGCACATCTTTGAGCACAAATTGCAAAGAAGCAGATACGTGGGGACACGCTACATCTGAAGAGCCAGAGACAAGCTCCCGTGTGGTTTGGGTGCTTCAGGACATACTGCCTCTGCTCTGCTGAGCTGAGACCTCCTGGTGCATGTGGGTACGAGGGGAACACCAGCTCCCCCTCGGCTCTGCCCCCCCATCCACCCAGGCGCCAGGGCCAGGCTGGCATTCAGGCATGTGGGATACAGCCAAATAAAGGGTTAAAGACTTTGAAATGTAGCTTCAGTGAGGGATGGACATTCCTGAAATGCCAGAAAAGCTGGAAAAGGCAGCTGGCACCCCTCCCTGCAGCCCGGGCCAAGCAGCCAGGCCTTAATATGGCAGAGAGATGCCTTTGCAGCCCTCATGGAGCTGGAGGATGGGGGGCTCCCGGGGCAGTCCCCAGGCAGGCTCCCCTGCGTGCCACCAAGCTGCTGTTGGGCTGGTGGGCTCACAGGTCCCGTTGCAAAGCCAAGCCAAAGCGTCACCTTCCTCCCACAGCCACAGATCAGCAAAGGAGAAATCTCAGAGCCATCTCGAGCTGCTTTCAACATATGCCAATAAAACAGCCCCTTCTGTAGGACACTTGTGCCACTCCACAAAACCCATCACATACCTCTGCCATGGTGATACCAGCACTGAACAGCAAATATGCACAGTGGTTCAAGTCCACCCCATGATCCCAGGGGGTCCCTGCGCCGAAGGGGTATCAGTGTTGCAATATGAGCATGGTCTGGCTCCCACTTCATAAGCAAAGCCCAAAATACTTTCCTCTTTGACGTGTGTTGACGTCAGTCAGCAGCATCTCCTTGCCTGGGCTCTCTGGGTATGGGCTCTTGCTGGGGACATGGTATTTTCCAAAGACAAATGTCACATTGTAAAATGTGCTGATAAGCAGCTCTCACTAAAAATTACTTTAAAGACAACCACCTGATGAAAATACTGATGACCTGAGGTCTTCTGTGGGGATAGTACAACTACAGACCCCTCCTGCTCTTTCTCATCCACCAGCAATAAATGCCAAAGTATGCAGTCAAATTAAGGGATTTTCTCCTTCTTTCCTCCCCACCATCCACAAACGTCTCCTGTGAACGTTTGTTCATTCCAGTCCAAATGCAACTCCTTCCAGACTTTCATTTCAGAGCAAGGAAGACAAGATGACAAATGCAATTTAAATATATGGCAATGAATGTAAAATGTGTGTTCATCCTACTTGGCCATGCTAGGCTTAGATATGAGTTACTGCAATGCCTGACATGTGATTTAGAGAAAGTAATCCTGTAAGTCAAACAAAGAATTACACCTTTTAGAAAAAGGAAAGTAAGTTTTTCATTCAAATAACAATTAATTTATGCCTGCCTTTCTGTTGCAAAGTATTTATTCAAATGCAGCTCCACAATTTAAATAGCATGACATTCCTCGCGGGTTCTTCCTTTACTATCTCCGTTTACTGAATTGTACTTGTTTGAGGGAGTGGATGTGGGAAAAATACAAGACAGGCTGCTACAAGACAGGACTACAATGCAAGAAAAGAGGTTTCATTGCACAGGACTTAATAGCCAAGCTGGAGAGAGTGGGATTTCCAGCACCTACAATCCTCTGAGGCTACTCTGCATTTCAAGACGTGATTTACTACAGGCCATGTGGGCTGGTGACACTGAGTCCTCACCACACAGGAGGCAAAAAGATACAAAAAAGGGGAGACAGGAAAGAAAAGTTTCTCCCCCACACTCCTGGCAGGAACCAAAGTCTTATCTCCAGCTGGTTTCCATGGGTCAGTAAAGGTGGGCGCAGTGGTGATGTCCACATGTCACTCTCTCTGGCCCTGCTGCCTTTTGGTTTAGTGGGACAACCTTAGTGTCACATCAGCGGTGCAAACAGCAGGAGCCAAAAGGCCATAAGAGCTGCTCCAACCCTCTCATCCAACCCTGTGGCCAGGGAGTAACTCCTGGATGAGTCCATAAGCCTCCAAGAAGTGGTAACTCTTTCCCTGGCTGGTTCCTCTCTAAAGGGAGACTGTCCCGAGATACCAGGTCAATCACACTAATTGCCCCAGCCCAGACAAGGTCCAGGTGTGGGTTGCAGGCCAGCCAAGTGCAGGTCCACCCCAACTGTCCTCTTCCATACGGGGTGCACCGTCCCACCATCCCTTGACCATATGCTGACACCTGTTATACGGGGGTGCAGGTGGCAGGAGAGGATTGGGGTATATGGCGCTTGGGTGCCGTCCCGGCTTGCAACGTGCACTCGATTGCTTGCTTGCAGTAAGAGCTTGCAGTCATCGCAGAGCTCGCAATGCCACAGTCAATTTACACCACCAGCAGCTCTGAGCAAGTTTCTTCAAAAGCAACCAGGAGGATCCAATGCTCACAGTGGGGAGCGTTCTCACCTAAATAAAAAGGAGCCATTTTCTGCTGGATTTCCAAATATCAACCACCTTGCAGCCTGCCAAAGGGAAGTGCTGCCTTTTCCCAACCACCTTATGCAATGCACTACAGCCGGAAAGGGTGCTGCAGATGTTAATTTGTTTTATTAAACGTGAGGTCTCCGATAATCACCTGGTTCTGGAAGATGGGACTTTAAGAACAGCAAAAACTGTAATATTCATAGCAAAACTATGGGAGCTTGAAGTGTAAAGGGACAGCCTGAAGTGTCTCTCCATTCTTACTTCAGCTGAGTAAAGTTCAAGACAAAGTGATTATGGAAAAATTGCCTAAACCTGAGACCAAGCAGCAGGGTTAATATAGGAAGATTCATGATCTTCATTTCTGAAATACTCTGGAAACAATTATGGTCACTCAATAACCCACTGAATTTGCCTACTATCCTTTCATTATAGCTTACATTTGCTACAAAGCTGTGTTTTATGTGCTTGAAAAGTTATACAGCCTCTCTCTTCGGGGACTCCATTGTATCAGATATTTTGCAGCACTGCCAGAAATAACCAAACCCTTCTTGAACTAAAGGGTTATTGCTGGCATGGAATTTCCTTTGTTCCAATTACAGAATCTCATTTTTCTCTCTTGCTTCCAATTGTGCTTTCATTGTTTATGATTTGTATGATTAAAACAAACCACAGTACATTGGCAACAGCAGGGAAATGTGAGACTTGTAGCTTGAAGAAGAGAATCTGGCAAGGTGCTAAAAATATATTAATTTGGAATTGGTATAAAGAGAACAAGAGTTATGCGGGTGATTTAGATTAATGTACAAGTTTGTCTCGAGAAATTTGGAAATGGCAGTACCTAACTGTAATATTTAACGTGCTTACAAGTTTTGCAGTGGGCAAACATTGCTGTCATTCTGTTCAGAACAGCTTGAAAGGAATATACTCATGTAAGCAGATTATTAAACGCTGAGAATCTAGATTTTAATAGGCTTTTAGTATTAGATGCTGCAAAATCCTGATACAATATATAAGGCTCAAGTCACCTTTAAGATTCAGATGCCTAACCGCCACAGAAACTGAGATGAATTCAGTATCACAACACCCACTTGATTTAAGCTGAAGTCTTTAAATGAGCTAATTATGCAGCCAGGACTTCAGTGATAAGAATCACCCTCTGGTTCTTCTCTACATTGGATGGAGATAAGGATAAGAGAGGCTGGACAACATCTTCTCACCACCCAACACCACCAGCATGAGGGCAGGTGGGAGGATGGTGCATGAAGACAAACAGAGGCAAGGATGGGCATGATGACAACCCTCGCTTAAGCAGGTGTAAGCTGTGACGCACCCACCCTTTCTCCACGTTCAGCTCTCTGCTATCTCAGGGAAGGGCTTGTCAATTAATTGAGCCCAGGAAAGCTGCAAAGAGGTGCACAGAGACGCCCAGAGACAGGAGACGACCCAGCAGGTCTCGTCCCCAGCTACCACGCATACTCAAGCACCGTGACCCCTCACAAGCTCTTCACAAGTGGTGGAGCCCCATGTGGCTTTTGCTGTGAACTTTTGTGGTGTCACATAAAAGCACAATATGTTTTTGCACACTTTTGAAAAGTGTGAAAAGCAGTAATTTCTTGCCTTTTCTTTTTTCTTCCCACTTTGGCTTATGTTCTTCAACCAGGCAGCAACAGCACAGCAAAAGACACAGGCAGCACTCAGTGCGTGACCAGGAAGATCAACCTTCCCTGTATGGTTGCCACTGTTTGCAAGCCATTATTTCTGACAGATCAAAGCACCATGTGCTAAACCCACATAAGGGATGGTGATCAACCTACCAATCCAGAGATCAAACCTCAGGAAGGAGGATTAATTCTTGCCATTAGATGGTCCAACCTAGAGAAGTAAGGGAGATGGACAAAGGATCACAAAGTAAGACTCAATAAAAGACAATGAGGGATGAATCACATTAAAATGCTAGAAGACACAAAGCAGGATGAGTGATGCTGATCCATCAGCAGAGCACG
Source organism: Aramus guarauna (assembly GCA_013400195.1). Classification (NCBI taxonomy): domain Eukaryota; kingdom Metazoa; phylum Chordata; class Aves; order Gruiformes; family Aramidae; genus Aramus; species Aramus guarauna. Next base: position 300,102 of record VXBL01000638.1, read on the forward strand.
TTGCATGTCACCCCCACCACAAACCAAGGTGTAGAAAGCTCTCAGTCAAGCATGTCCTCAGAGCTCTTAATTTCAGGGGGATTGCAAGAGGCTGCACCATGCATAACCCTCCTACATCGGTGAGAAAACCGAGAGTGAGGGATGAAACAAGAATATAGCTCAAGTAGAGTCAGACCTCGATCAACATGACCAGCAAAGTAGAGTCTGTGCGGGACTGCACTGAAACGGTTTGCTGTGTCAGGAGAAAAGCACAGTGAAATACTCCAGCCGGCTGCATTGCCTCAGATGAACAGTCAGTCAGGGCAGGGGGAGTTAAGGGCAAGGAGGAAACAGAGGATGGTTCAAGGATTAAACTGGGAAATGAGACCCAGTGGAAAGGCATTAAGTGCATCCGGTCTGCGGGGAGGAGGGACATGCTCACTCTCCGCTGATAACAAAGCGCTGAGATAAACAGGACAGAGTAAATACTGGTTCAGAGAAACCACGAGAGGAGGCCTGTACAGCGCAGAAGGGACCGTTTGCGTCAAATAGCAGGATACACATTGTCGGTATTATCTAGTACCTGAATGCTTTGGCAAGGGGCTGGGAAGTTGCTATTCCAGGCTTGATGTGACATGTTATAGGAAAAGTGCTTAGAATAACCAGCAAATTTTGTCATAACAGAGCAGTCAGGAAATGGATAAACCAGTAGGGCTCTTCTCTAACTTAACTAACACTCAGGTACTGCTCTAAAGACGTGACAGGTAAATAGCCACAAGCCCTACAGAAACACCAGACGAGTCCATATGGATGCTCATGCCAAGCTCACAGCAATGCCAAAGCAGCTTTATCCATCGTCTGTGCAGCACCACACATGGAAACACGGCATCCACCCAACCATCCCTCTCTCCTGGTCTTCACCTGATGCCACAAAGCTTTCAGCAGCTTGGGCAGGTGTTTTCTAACCCATCCCTAGGGTGGGCACCTCATATTGCTATAGGAATGGCAAGATGTCTCCCCCAAGCCCCAGCTGCTATTCCACAGGGACATGGGTGGTCTTAGATCTCCCCATGGATGTCCCAGAAACCCAAAGGGGTCTCAGGCTGCACGTGGTGCCCACGCTCAGGCAACTCAATCCTGCCCTGAGGTGAAACGTATCCAGCAACCACGCACAGCAGGTTAAGTGCAAGGCACGAGTGTCTCCTCCTGTCCAGCCAGCTGAATGTTCAGTCAGGAACTCAATATCCAACAATGCAAGAGAGAAATATTAAGACATAAAGTGTATTTTACATGCACAAAAACTAGAAAATCAGACCCTTCTTTCTGGCAGCCATTACAGGCATGGGACAACAACCAGGTCAGCATCCTGAAATTCATACTAGCACTTCAAAAACCACCAAGTTTCTTGCAAAAAGTGGCAAGCTGGAGTTTGATGACCAACAAGTACACATCAGTCCGGCAGGAGAATTGCTGTAGTCATGCCAAAAACACTCCACTATAATAATGCACATTCTCAGAGCAGCTTGCGAAAGAACTCCCACACGGTGAACAGCTGCTTGGGTCCCTCTTGGGGAAAACACTGAATAAAGAAACTGGTGGTTTGGGGTACTCAAGCACCATTACCTTAAATGCTCCTGATTTTCAGGAATCCTCCCAGACACTCTGAAAGAGATGCCACGCTGGGAAGTCCAAACACTTGAAGCAGTCAGTTTTGGCTCCATGTGAAGCAATGCAACTGGCTTTAGAGACCATTTTAACTACATTTGTGCTTCTATTTGAAACGTTCTGCAAATAGGTCCTGGGAAAGGAGCACCCCAGACCGTTATCTTAGTTCAGCTTTATCTAGCTGAGTTACTCCTGTATTTTCATTGGCAGAAACACTACAAGGTACGAGACACTTTCTCAGCCTATGGAGAGGAGAGGGTCACCTTGGGAAGGGTTACAGCTGCAGATGTTAAAAATACAAGGTGGGAAGGCAATCGATGTGTTTAATGGACAACAGCTACTTCCATTTTGAACACCCTGCTTTCACAGGGGTGTTCAAATCTCCTCTGCCTGAGCCACCACCCACACTGCATCCTTGCCCAGCCAGCAAGAGTTTCCCCCTCCAGGACACCACTGATGTCCCTGTGAGGGGGTGGGGGATTTAACTCTCAGCACCCCTTTCTGCTCTCAGCAAGAAACACCAATATCTGCCTGCCAAGGAGCTGTTGCTAATATTTCATACAAGCTGGCAGAGGTGGTGACATCTGTGAAACAGATCAGAGGGGGCAAGGAGGACAGGAGTGGAAAGGCACGCTGTCTTCAAGCACAGCAGAGGATTTAATCCTCAACTTAACAGCCAGGCAGCCAGGGGCTGAAGTCTTGGTGCCCCCTTCATGCACACACACTTTATCCTCTCCCTGTCTTGCCCGCTCCACGTGCCTTTGCATCTACATGACCTGCTGTATTGTGCCACCAACACCGCACCATTGCGGCAGAGGACCTACAATGGCATCTCTGCCTATGGTGGTCCACTGGTATTCTCAGCAGAAAGCTGGAGAAGGCTGTCATCTAAACTAATGTTTAATCTGCAATTAATTCTGAACTTACATTTGCAGGAGGATCTGGACCCAGCACCTTTCCGTTGCTGCCACTTCACCCAGCCGTGGCACCAGCAAGACCTGGACCAGGGCCACTGGCTGCGGCCCTGGTGAAATGTCATAAGCAAAGACCTCATCCTAGGTCCTCCCCTGCAAAGCTGCAGTGTTTATAGCACTGTTTTAAGAAGTTTTAATTAACAGTCAGTGAGACAGTATTGAAATAATCTTTTTTCTCCAATTGTACTTCTCACATCAGCATGGAAAGTCAAGATTTTCCAGAAATAGGTACAGATAGAGGACACATTTTTCCTTAGGCAAAGTAAGTACATTTTATTAAGCATGTGATCTTAGATGCTTGAGCAATTTTTTTCAAAATATAGTTTGATGCTATTTCAGTTCCTTCAGTGTTTCAGGTCAGTATTGCAAGTACAGGCTAATTACCACCTGAGGTTACTGATCAAGAAGTCATAATTAATATCTTGGCATTTCATCACTTCCTGATTTTATTTCTATTTCTTCCCTTATGCAAACTACTTAATACCAAAGGATGCTTTGCAAAGTAGGGTGATTAGAGGAGATTTATGTATAATTATAAAAAACATTTCCAAGTTCTATTTCCACATTCTTTAACATTTCTGAGGGGCATTTTTTGCAAGAAAAAACATCTCCATTTCTATTAACACTTCCTTCCCCTTTATGCTATTACTCCTGTACTTGCCTGTCTTCATTAACCTCACAGTAACCACCCAGACATCCTCAGAACCAATCGGTGGGGCAGGGAAAAGTGGCCAGGGCATGAGCTGGACCCTGGTGTGAATGGCTCCATCCAGAGAGGACAGCCAGGGCTCGGTTGAGGGAAGATGATCGGATGGCAGCACCGGAACCACCAGAGCTCAGTGGTCCTGACCCCCTCCAGCACAGAGCCATGGCCAAGGAGAAACCCAACAAGGTGGTTTCCTTCGTCATTCCTTGGATGGGGCAGGGGATGCCAGCCATGCTGTCCTGCTACCACTGCACGGAGTCAGGTTGGAGACATCCCCACCGCAACGCAGTGCATGGTGGCAATGCCCCCAGCTGCTGCTCCGGAGGAGCTACGCCTGGCACTGTGGTGCACCTTTCCATGGGAGCACAGCTGTGCTGAGCTACTGCTGCTCTCCTCTCTCGGCTCACCACCCAACCCACCCTGACCGAAACTGGGCATGGCTGCAAGGTTTTCACAGCAGAGTACAGAAAACTCAGTGGAGGGCAGCACACAACCACTTCTGCTCTCTGTGCAGACTGTGCACATCCATCTGAGCTGCAGCACAGGTGGACACAGGCTCTGCAAAAGGTTTCTTAAGGGACCGAGCAGTGTCCTGCTCACAGACCACTCCTGCAGCTCCTTCAGAAAAGATAAGCAGAGGAGAGGGAGGGGAAGGGAGATGTGATTCACCTCTCCACGACTTCTTGTCCATTCCAGCAAAGAGCATCGTTCTGAACAGCAGAGCTGTGGTTGCAGATGTACTCTGGCAAGTTGCTGTAAAAACTGCTGTAGGACTTCAGCTTCGTAATGAGTTCCCTGGAAGAAAGGGAGATAAAAATGGTGCTCAGTTAAAGGAGGAAAAGAAGATGGAGTTGGTGCATTTTAACCAGTGAAGGTAGTGACACAAACACAAGAAAGCAGCTGGTAACACACCATGAAGCATTGGTCTTACTTCTGACCTCAAGCAGCATTTTGCATCATCCCCTGATGTTATTCAGTCAAGGGCTGCATCTGTGTTTCTTGAGGCAAAACCACCAGCAATGGGAGGGATGCTGGGGCAGCAGAACCGCAGCCCAATCATGCAGCACACCAAAGCCAGACACACTCTCTGCACTCTCACAGCACCTAAGGAAAGGTGCTGCTGGCTCAGCCCGTGCGTACATGGGGGGAATCGGAGCTGCAAGTGCTGAGGCTGCCAGCAGTCCCCTCCACTTTGCAGAAGTCAACAGAGGCCCTTCAGGAAAGGACAGCCATGTCACTTTGCCTGACGTCGGCCATCCAACATCCCTGCAAGGGCAGGTGGCATTTCTGGTGGCAGATCAGAGCAGACACTCTCAGCACAGACCTGTACAGATGGGTAACACTGGGTTTCGTGCCATGCTGTCAAAAATACACGATTTCAAGGCATACGCTGGGCTGGCCATCGTGTCACAGCCTGCATTCGAAGGGGCAGGTTACACTCAGCAAAATGGCTCTGCCGCAGGAAGGCCGGAGAAGCCTCAGGAGCAGTGCGTGCGCCAGGCAGAGGGGACGTGAACCAGGCTGCGCCCCCACCCTGCGCCCCCCCTTCCCAGCACCAAAGTCCCCAGCAAGTCTCCTTCGGCAGCGGTCTGTGGGATACAAGCTGACCCCAGGGACGCTGACAGCCTCCAGAAAGGGGACAGGGGCTGTGGGAGCAGGATGCGCCCGTCCTGCCAGCCCAGGCTGGCCCCTCCAGTGGCACTCGGCAGCGGTCACCAGGAAACACCGGGAGATTTAATTAGCCAAATGGCACAAAGAGCATGCTAACATGAATAGCAGGGGCTGGAGGAAGTAAGACTTAGCCTCCTGGTCTCCTGGCTTCGGTTCAGTGCATTTCCCCCTTTGGCAAGGGGTTATTTCTTGGCCTCCTTCCTCCCCAGGCGGGATGACGAGGGACCAGCACCTCGAGCTGGGAGCACTCCCGGGGACATCCCCTCGGTGCTCGCAGCGGTGGGACCTCGGGGGCACCTCCACACCCCCGGAGCTGCCCAGCAGCGCCAGGCTGTCGGACAGAGCAAGCTCAGGCAGGCTGGGGGCAGAGGGGGTGCCCAGCTCCCTCCCTCTTTGCTTGGGGATGCCGTGGGGTTCCCTCTCCAGACAAAGTCCCCGACTGCCAGCTGGGGGCAGGCGAAACAAGGAGAAGGAGCCCCAGCGAAGGCAGCCCGCGCTGCTCTGCTCTGCCTTTTTGCTAACAAGGAGCCTGTTTCTGTCCTGACCAGACCGACACAGCCCGTGCAGGCAGAGGGCCACCCAAATCCTCCCTCGGGTCACCACAACACAGCCTGTCTGGGGGATCGCAAGCACCAACCCGTCCATCACTGTCCATGCCGCAAACAAGGGTTTGCCTGAGGAGTCAAAGTTCCTCCAAAGGGAGGGAGTTCAGCCCACAACCCCTCTGCACAAATTGGAGGGTGCTTCAGACATTCACCTCCTGCATGGATCACTTCCTACGGCCATCTCCTGCACTGGCCTTACGGTGGGGCAGGACGTCCAACCAACACCATTTTGAAAGGCAGAATGAGGCAAGACCTGGGTCTTCATTACACCAAACCCTGAGCAGCCTTACGCTGCCCATCGCACCAGCTCCTTACATCCCAGGCACTGCCTTGCTCCCTGTCCTGCAGACCCCAGCAGCGCTGGGGAGAACAGATGGAAGAAAACTTTCCTGGGGAGCAGAGCTCCCTGCTGGGAAGGGGAAGGGAGAAACTCCTCCGTATCTGCACGTACGAGCTCACATAACTCGTCACAGCAGATTTCATTAGACTTCACAGTCCTCAAAGGATGTCTCTGGCAGAGCCTGGGCTGTGTAACCCTTGTGTGTGTTGAGACAACGGAGGAATGCAAGCGCTGGTGCTATACCTCAGGGGAACCATATCAAGAATGTGGCCCTGTTACTCTGCAGAGAAATCCATCCAACTTAGTCAATCCCCAGTTCCAAAAATCACCAAGTTTGCCTGTTTCTCCCCCACAGGGATTTTTCTTGTATTCAAGACAGCAGTAAAGGCATCGCACATCTCTGAGTGTGCTTTCAGATCCAGAGGGAAGATGCTTCTCCCTGACACACCAGTGTGAGCTCACTGAATTACAGCTTCTGTTTAGAGAGGGAAGAAAGCACAGGGTGCAGCGCCAGCAGCAGAGGCACCTGCTTCACTTTGAAAATATTCCGTAAAAGGCTGTTAACATTCCTGAACTACTGTAAAAGACTGCACACAAAAAAGTGTGTGCACTGTGTGCACACAGTGTTACAGGCAAGGTTTCAGGCTAGAAGGACCGTTTCAACCTATAACTACACCTGCGAGTATTTCTGGCCCTATAGCAGTGCCCAAGAAACCCAGACAAGGCATTTGGCATACCAGCCTGGGTGCCCAGTGCATTGCAAAAAAGCAAAACAAAGATGAAAAGCAGGAGGCGGTTTTACAGGTTAAAAAAAAAAATAGATGCTCTAGGTGAGAAAACACATGCAGACACCTCGCTGTACTTCAGAGCCAGCCACAGAGCAGCTCTGATGTTCAGAGTCAAAACCAGCTGCAGGTTTTTGGGTAAGGGGAGCTCTTCCACCCGCTTCCACGGAGCCATCCTGTATGGCAACCGCTCCTGCAGCCCATCCGCGGGCACCGCGCTCAGCCCAAGCATTCTCACCTCCTCCTGCTCGACAAAGTTTCTTCTTGCTCTATGTGAGTCACCTTCAGGACTTTCTTTTCAACGAAAAGGTCTTCAGGGTAATTAGCTGATCGATACTGCCTCTGCTGAGCATGGCCGCATAACCGGCTGATCTGGAAAAAAACAAACACAGCAGCATAAGGAAATTTTGGGACCAGAAATACTGCAGAACAGTAGCTGAGATACACATTGGCCAGTCAGTCGTCCCGTCATCCTCATTGCTCCCACAGCCTGAAAGCAAACTGCTGCCCTAATGATGCAACCCCGCTCTTGTACAAATATCTTCTGTGGGAGGGAAGGCAGGAAACTTCAGGCAAGACTTTTGGGCATCAAAGTGCCTCAAGATTGTCAAAGCCCCTGAGCTGCAGGCATGGCCCACAGAGCTCCTTGTGCCGGCTTAAACTCGTGCTGGTAGGAGGGGGCTCGAGATGTTCCCTGCTCCTTCCTTGCTGAAAGCTGCAGCGTCTCAGGATGCTATGCTCCACCACTCTAGCCAGGCTTTTAGTTAACATCTCCTCTCCAAAGGTAAATCCCGAGATGCCAGTTCTGCATCTCGAGACAGCTCAGCATCCGCATGGCCTGCACTGCAGGTGCCCGGGGATGAGCATCATACACATCATTACTCATTAAAAAAATCAGGGCCTAAAATACAGCAAGCATTATGGCTACAGCCCAGTCATACCATGGGAGGTCTTGATTAACAGGGCTCTGTTAATGACACAAATTAGCTCATTAGCACACAGATGATTTGGTAACCGGCTGCAGCAGCAAGGGAAGGAATCCAAAACGCCTCATTAAAGCTCTCCTGCGCGGCCGCTGTCCCGAGACTCAGCCAGCAGCACCGCAGCCACCACTGCAGTCCCTGTTGCGGATGGATTTGCAGCCATTCCTCCTCTGGGAGACCACCGAGGGACATTTTTTCCCCAAGGCACCACTGCTGCTGGGAAACTCACCTTTTGAACCACCCTGTGCTATTCTGCAGGACTCATCCATGCTGGGTTGTGAAGGGGACTTGGCCAATTGCCGGGATGACCAAGGCACCACAGCTAACAGCAACCTCCCTTTCCTTGACCCACATCCCACCACCGGCATTCAGGCTTGGGACCAACCACATACCCATAAAATGCCTGTTCCTTGCAGCACCTCATTCATCTTCACGCCACACCAAACCAAGGCAGCCAGCTAAACTCAGAGTTAGCCACGCACCTGAGGCTAAAAGCACACCCGCCACCCAAAGCTACAAGCATCTGATGTGTAAAGAGAAGAGATTAATTCTGTTCTATTACATCCTGCATTTGGGTGGACAAATAAATTAGTAATGTCACCTCTTTCATTATCAAGAGCAGCACAGTTTGTTTGCTCAGGCTGTCATACATCAAAGAGTAAAAGAGAAACCTCCTGGGAGCTGGGCAGTGCCGTTTCTGGTTCACAGCGCAGTGGGAAGAGATGTTGCCACCAGTCCCTTCTGCACCTGCGGTTCCCTCTGCCAAAGCAGCTCCTCCTGCAGCTGCCGGGGGAGCAGTTTCTGCAGCATCTTACCTGTTTTTTTTCTCTGCTGCTCTCCCGTGGCTGTGTTTGCTCTCCACCTTGCCAAACCCAAGTCTTGCAGAAGCATGTATTAGCACTACTGCCCTCCCTAAATTACATGGTAGGCTTAAAAAAAACAGAGGGAGGGAGTAAGAAGTGTGAACACTGCATTTTGGGCTGTTTTCTTCACCTTTTGAGTTTTCCTTTAGCACTCATCTCAAAATTTTCAGGCAGTCCCCTGATGCAGGCAGCCAGGATAAGGAGGAAATGATGGGGCAGCAGGATACCTGGACAAGGGCTTTTGGGCCACCCGAAACCCCACTGGTGCAGAACAGGTCTGCACATCCCGAGCTCTCTCTGTGCTGCCTGGTGCCACCATCCCTACAATGGGCAGATCGGTGGGAGCACACCAGGATCATGCATGGGTGTCTGCAGACCTCAGCCCCCAAAGGTGCCCTCTGAGCCCATGGGGAGGTCAGAGATGAGACCTGCCATGAATCCACCCCGGGGAAACACGAAGTACACAAACACTACAGGACGATGGACATAGAACAAGCGATGCCACAAAAGCAGCATCACTGCACCCACGCTCTGCACAGGCACGTAAAGAGGAGAAGTGGGAAAAGGTCGGATATTTTAAGCTGCCGTTTGTGATGACTCCCTTTGATTCTCCCCAGCTCTGTGAAAAGCCTCCCCCCCTTTCAAAGCCTGCCTTTCAGCTGGTGAAGCCTATTGAACCCCGAGAGAAGAGCAAGTCCAGGATCAAGGCTTTTTTCCCCAAAGATGCTGAGACAGGCTGAATGGGAGGGGAGGGCCGGAGCGACAGCGTGAACAATGGCACCACCTGAGAACGTGCTTCAAACAGCAGAGCAGTCGGGCGGACCAGGGCTGCTTCGTCTCCCACTGAAGGTATCGCAGCCCCTCTGCGCCCAGCTCCGGCGTGGGAGCTGCGGCTCAGCTGCATCCTTGCAGCCCCGCTGGGTACCACGGGCTCCCTTGAGAGATGAAACCACAAACGGGATCACGTTAGCCCTGACATGGGACAGTAGATGGTATCTTTATGGATAGAAGCTGGAAAGTCTGAGCAGCAAATCCCCGGTCTTATTTATTTATTCAATGAACGATTAACCTTTTGAGGAAAAGAAACACATCTCTGCAGCCCATCTTGTCAAGTCACGGTGCAATGATTGTCACATTTTAGTCAAACAAAAACCCGGCTAAGATTTGAACTTTAAATAAAGCGAGAGAACGTAGAAATAACAGATTGCCTGCTCATTTGCAGGGGCGGCATGGCGTGCGCTTTTGGGGGGAGGGAAGGATTTCACAAACCATCTGCCAAAGTCTGCTGGGCCACAAGCAGTCCTAGGACAACAGCTCAGAAATCCTGTTTCAATCTTTCCTCCTCTTTGGTCCCCCCGCTGCAGGCTCAAGAACACATGAGCCCAGTTTCCCAGTCTCTTCCTAATCACCGCTATTTCGAAGCAAGCTCCAAATCTTAAAAAGTCCTGAAAAATGCCACTGTAGGGCAGTCAGAGAAGGGACAACACAAGCCTCAGACCTTGGGAGCGAAAAAGTGAGATGCTTCATCCCACGGGTAAGGTGGGATGCCTGCAGGAGTAAGAGCAGAAGGAAGGTGGCATATCTAATCGCGTGTGCTAAACTAGTATCGAGTGACAGCAGTAAATACGTGGTTGCCTCCCGCCACACGACTATAAATGTGAAATTCAAAGCAAATTGACAGAATGGAACTGCCAGCTCTTCTCTGCGGGCTCTGCACGCTATCAGTGGGATCGTAACTACACACAAGTCCTTATCTCAAGTATATTCAGTGCAAGAGCCGTGCAGTCTCTTATTTCATGTCACACAAACAGTCCCAGAAGAGGCTGAAGTTTGGAACGCCATGCCACAAAAAAATGCATAAGTAAATCAAATGGCAGTGTTGTTTTTAGGCAATGAGGGTTGGGGTTTTTGTTTCTTTTTGAGAGAATCTGCCAGTCCACTGAAAAACTGCCACGAGGGCACACAAGGCAAGTTACAGCCTCCCAAAGCCCTGAACTTTTACCAGCCCCCAAAGCTGCCAATACTGTAACAGCCAGAGCAAAACCTCCCTACCCCAGCTCATTAACAAACTCCCTAATTACCTGATTTCATTAGCCTCCTCCATGCGAGCGTGACCCAGGCCATGAGGGGAACGCTTTGTCTCCTGCCAATCGCTACCTGCCACTCCATCTCTATCCCAGCGCCAGGGCCAGCCCGTGCCCGCCGGGTGGGCAGAGCTCCTTGGGGACCTCGCAGCTCCCCAAGCCCAGCGGCTGCCATCGGTCCCCGCGCCGGATGGGGAAGCAGCTGGCTCCCAACGCTCCTGGGAGCCACACGCCGGGTAATGGCTCCGCTTTAGAGGGAACATTGATTTGAGAGGAGCGCAGGGACAAAGCTAATGGAGTAGCACTATCAGCCCATTTTAATGCTTCCCCATTAATTTAGGGTAAGAGGTGCTGGAGGACTGCAGGGAATTTGGTGGCTGCAGAGAAATGACGCACCGTAAGCGGTCGGGGAGGACCAGCACCAGGTTCTGGGTGAAGCATCCCAGCCTCGGTGCAGCTGGCGGAGGGCAAAGCCCCAGCAGGCACCCCAGCCCGGCCACGGCAGGATGGCATCGCTCGCGACGCTGGGGCACTGATTGAACCCACTCCGCTGCCCAGGCTCGAGGCAGCGCGGCCGCATGGGGCAAACACTTCTCACCTTGCACGTCAGCAGGTAAATCCAGCTGGGGAAAGATTGGAAAGCAGCACACGTGTGATCCTCGGCACCAATCTGAGCATCACTTTTACGAGTAAGAGCTTTTCAAAGGTAATTTTCTAGAAGATTTAAAGAAAAAGCTAACTACTTGGAAGAGAAGAGAGTGCATTAGACACTGTTGAATACCTGCTGGTGCCGCTTCTCATTCAGCCCATGAGCTCCACTCTGCTCTAAAGGAGAGCTTGCTATAATTGACCTTTACTTAAACTTTACATGGAGTTTCCATTTGTCTTCTCTGTGAACTCTTCTGCTTACAGATTCGTTCTCCGGGAAGACACAGTATTTTTTGTTTCCTCAAGGGGATGGCCTCATTTTTGAAGATTTCCTCCTGCAATCTCTGCTCTCTGGAGTTCACGTATGTCATTTTATACCTATTCCCCAGTTTCCTCTGGGAGAAGCTGCACATTAAACAGAAAAGCGATTAACTATTGTAATTGATTTGAACACAGCCTCTGAAAGGGTGATTTGCTACGGTGTGCACAGAAAAGACAACCACAGACCTCAACGGACCGTGCAGCCTTCGGAGGAACCAACTGGTGCCCACTGAACCCTGCACATCGTTCAACGATGGAACCCAGTTTGACCAGTAAGGCTCAGTAACGCAGCTGTCTGCATTGGTGCTTCTTCCCCAATTCCTTTTCACAACCTACTCTGCTAAGCATCACACATATTATTAGCATTATAAACAGGGCACAAATGTGTTCTTTATCTTCGAAGTCACCGTAAAAGTGAACCTGAAGTCTATTACTCAAGCACTGCTATAGAAATCCGCTTAATTAAATTCTAAAGGGCTTAAACCAAAAATATACATTGCGATGATGGGGGATAGGACATAAACTTTTTAATAGTAGTAACCAAGCACATTTACTATTTCTACAGGTGTAATAAAAATGCTAATATATGTTAATGTTTAGTCTGTGGTTAATGTTTTGTCTTGTTAATTTCCCCAGGGCTTTTATTACTGATTTAAATCTGCCACACTACCCCGGTGATTGCATCGCCTTCCACAAACTGCACGCCACACTCTCAAACGAATACTGATTAACAGAAGTGAAGAAACATTTAGCGAGGACAAACACTCTTATTATATGCTTGTAATCATTATATACATTTTGTCAGGAAGATGGGAAAGAGACAATTCCCCGCTCCCACACTCTTCTCCTAGTGGAAAATATGATTATGGGCATAAAAATAAATATACAAGCCTTTATTTTAGGAAGCACATCATTATTAACTAAGTAATGATTGTTCTTCTGGTTCCAGGCACTCGAGCAGAAGGAACAAACTGAGTATGATAGCACAGATGTCTTCTACACACATTTCACTAGAATTCCTCATTAATGGAGTACTAAATTAATTAATCAGCTCTATAGCATTATGATTTCCATTATTCGGATATCACCTTGCAAGGATTACATAAGAGACACCCTAACTCGCTCGCACGGAGCAGCAGGAATCGCGGGAAGTGACCTACTCTCTGTGCCGAGGAGAAGAGCCTTTAATAATGCATTACCTTTAAATAATGCAACGCTATAATGTGTAAAATGCACACAAACACTAATGCTTAGAATAACAGAGCGCCTGTCACACCAGCGCCCATGGTGACGCCCAACACATGCTGCAAACACGCGCTACAAATGCTCAGGGACCCCTGCAGTTACCAGACCAGGTCAGACTGAAGGCCATCTCCACCTGGTTTGAAGACCACGTCCTCAAACTCCTGCAAATCACGCAGGCATTAAGGAAGCATTTTTAGAAGGAAATATAACTTCATTTTTATATCCCATCCTTCATGTAGAGCAGCACAAGACACCGTGCAGAGGCTCAGCATCACCGAGGCTCAGCATCACCGTAGGAACACGAGGCCCACAGAGGATCAACGGGTGCCCCCTCCCTGGCCTCATTTCTTGTCTGCAAAGACAGCTCTGACCACCGACGAAGAACAAGAGAGGGCTCGAGACTTGACAGAAGAGGAGCCCACGGCACAGCTGCCCTTGCAGACTCCAGCTGCTGCCCAAGGCGCTCACCATGTCCCAGTGGGACCCAAGGGCTAACTGGTGCTGGTTCCTCAGGGCAAGGAGCAGGATGTGTTCCCCACACAGCCACATGTGCTGATGTGACAGAGGTGACGCAAGAGCTGGCAAGTCTGATGCCTCGCGTGGGTACGTGGTTGCTCTACCCACGGTCCACATAATGGCCTGGGTGCAGCAGCTCAGAAGAGCAGTGGAGCAAGGGAGCGCGCGGGACTTTTTAAGGTTTTCAACCCTTGGTGCTAATTCCTGAAGTTGGATGATCCCCATCTGCACTTCCCCCTGCAGTGCCAGGGCTCAAACAGCTTACATCAGATGGAGACTAACACTGCATTTCCATCACTGCTCCGTCACGTCATGCCACCCTGTCCCCAGGAGGACCTGATGCTCGGTGCCCCATACATATGCCACAGCATCCGCACCGCGTCCCGCCACATCCCAACCCCCGTGCTGACCCAGCTTCTCCCAGCGCAGGATGCCCTTTCCCTCAAAGAAACCGTGACCTCAGCTTGAGTCGAGCCCTTTCAAACCTACATAAAATAATGCAAACAAGATGTTTCTTCTTTCTGGCGTCCCCAGCATGCAGCGTTTAATCCACCGGAGAAAGCTGCTTTGTGTTTAAGCAAGAGGCTGTTTATTGTTATTTATAGGTAGAGAGGAAGTCGGACTAAATGATCACAGTTGTTCCTTCTGCCTTTATAATCCGTGACATATAATTAAAGCACAACTTTTCAAGTCAGTGTTTCCCTCCAGTGTTTGGTTAATTCCGCCTTTAACACAAAATTCGGTGTTTCATTTCTGATAGTCGGACCTCAGCAGCAAACCGCAGGGCAGGCAGCTGGTGCCCCAGCCAGGGCTCGGACCCAACCCAGCCGACCAACTGGGACCGTCAAGGAAAAAACATTTGCTTAATTTTCAGCACATGCTTATTCAGTTTTCCCAAGCAGAGACATTTCCTGGAAAGGGGCCCGTAGCATCCTAATGCACCCATTATGGTTTTAAGTTAGATCTGTGCAATATGAGGTTTCTTCGACAACCAAACTAAGGCTTTTTTCTTGGCAAGAGAAGTCAGCCTTGCCTGAAAGGTGACAACAGAGCAAAAGGGATGACGTGGGAGCAAAAGCCAGAGAGAAAAGCAGGAATGTGCCAGACTGACCAAAGCGCAGTTTAGGAGCAAAACGCAACAGCACCTGAAGCCTGGGGCTCCTGGAGAAGCCCCGAGCCCTCGCCGTGCTGCCTGTGGGCTAACGGGGGGTGGGGGGCACGGCAGAGGCTGGGGGCACCGCTGATCCTCACCTCATGCTGCCGTTGCACTGTTGGGACTCTGATTCCCCGAGGAGCCTGAAAGTGTTCCAAACTCAACCAGCTGATTTAAAAATCAGCACTGAAACAACTAATGTGCTAGAAAATCTGGATCCAAGGTAACAAAGCTGATTTCTGCTAAGGATGCTGAATACATTGCAGTTATACAACTGTGCATTGCGCATACTATAATACATGCACAATTGCTACTGCAGGCCCCTAGAAGACCCTTCTGGTGCAGGCAATGAAATCTACTCCATCCCAACAGGCTGAGAAGCAAAGCAAGAGGACTACCAGTTTCTACCAAGAACTTAAAAAAAAAATAATAAAAAAAATAAAACTACTTTCTGCACCTCTACCTGTTGCAGAGCACCAGTAAGCAAACAACAACCCCTTTGAGAGCACCAAGTTTGGCGCAGGCTGCGAGCTCCGGTTCTTTCGGAGGAGTTGGCCGTGAAGATGCTGGACTGCCCTGCCCAGTTGGGGCGATGGGGAACGGCACGGGGCAGAGCTGGGCGGCACGACGGCTCCGGGCAAGCGGCGCGCGCGCTTGTTATTTTCCTTCCCCGAGTTAATTGGTTTCCTTCGCAGATTTCTATGGGTTTTAATATCGCGCTGTGTTTGTGCCTACGGCGCTACAGAAAGGAACAGAGAGAAATAAATTCCTGGCAGCTTAATTTAGAGAGGAAAAACAGATACCTGCCATCAGTCTGGAACGTAAGCCAGCAAGCCGGAGACAGGGTCTATAATAGGTTATTTAACAGCAGCCGTGTCAGCTGGGTTGCTAATGTGGTCAATGCCTACGAGTCCAACTTCCCCCCTGCAGCCCCAAGCAGAGATTCAATTATTCTTTGAGAAATACATCGTTAAATAATTAAAAAGTTACTGTATGACTTTGTCCTTTTTTTTTTTTTTTTAAACCAGACCGATTCAATTTTGGAAATATAAGGCCATATAATGTGTCAGCTAGCAATTAGCTACTGTACACTGTTTATTCTTGAATATAATCTTTGAGTAGAAGGGCAATATTCTTAGAAACGCAGCATTAACTTGTTCCTCAATGACTTTAATATGGCTCTTTTCAAATTACTGCTCATAAAATCTCAGGGAAGAAAAATCTACTGATGATATCCCATCTCCTTAATTAGTTCTCTCTCTCTCTATCAGCAATCCAATAGCAAGTGTAATATTTATATAAAATAAAGCACACAGGGCTTACCGCTAACTCTGCTTTAAGCGGTGATATCAAAACAAGCAGGTAAAAAGCAATGCCCGTTTTGCAACCTGCGCAGACTGCGCTCACAGGTATACGCACCTTTCCAGATTTTTACTTCAATAAATGCTTATACCGAAACCATCCCAAAGGTTTTTATGTTGCTAACAGTATTTTTCGCTATAAAATGCTCTCCTCCCTTCCTGTGCTGAATGGAAAACCCTTCCGACTCCAAAGGGCTCAGTAGCCATTGCTCCTCCCCACTCACCCACCCCTTACAACGGGTTGTAACTCTACTCGCCTTAACGTCCCCATGGGAATAACCCCCCCCCAGCGGCCACATTTTGCTTCCTCCATCCACTCTTCTCTTTCCAAAGACCAGTTTCCACTAAAACAACACGGCTGGAGGCACCAAAGCTCACCAAATCATTTCAATGGTTTTTAGGCTGGTTAGTATCTCCAGCAGAATAATTACTACCATTTGTTTTCCAGCTAAGCCCGGAGCAACCCCACGGCGCGTCACCCAGCCCCTGGCGCGGGGTGCACGAGGCTTTTTTCTTGGTGATGCCGTGAACCTCCCCAAGCGGAGTCTAAAATAGAACCGTAATAACTGTTACTAACAGAAAGTGGTAAAAATACCTCAGCACAGCAGAGATTAGCTGCTGGTAAAATTAATCCATTCAAAGCCAAAAAGGGGCTCAGGAAGGCCCTATGCTCTTTTTCCATCTTTTTTTTTTTTTTTCTTCATCTGTTGGTTTTTCTCAGTTTTGAAGCTATCATATCCATATTACTTTTTTTTTCCCTGACAGCCAGTCCTAGCCTAATCCAATTAAAGGTCAGCACCAAGATAATTTCCCCAAAATATGGCAGAGAAGGTAAAAAGACTCCTGTTAGATTTTTGCTCTTGATAAAGGAATTACATTTTTCCAAAAGAAAAATCAGGCTTATTGAAAATGTAAATCATTATTTTCTATAACGATATAAATATCTGCAGGGCTTTTTTGAGACTTTGTTGTAACACATCTTGTTTTTACATGTACTGCGGTTAGTACAATTGAATTACGGAATGACTTACAGCGTTAGATTAGCTTCTGCTTGATTGAGAATATCTTTATAATGGAAATTGGTGTGCACTTTTAACCTCGTTACAATGCTATATTATGTGTCTGATTAATATATTAAAGTGACTCATTCAACAATAGGCTGTTTGCAGACAGAAATAAATTCACCTCTATCACACCACCTGTATTAACGTCATCAAACTGAGGACTAGAATTTGATTACAAGAAGCAGATTCCAATAAATTGATACGCAACAATTCCAAAATGAGAGAGGGAAGCAAATGCACTAAATACTTTAAATGCATTCCGTGCCTCCTCTTTACTTTCCACTCGCCTTGCAAGGTGTAAGCTGGGTGTTTCCACTACTCGTTGAGAAGAAAAACCTCACACCAAAATCTTCAGGTCGAACGCTACTGACGTGCTTTCTGGCTCCGAACCAGCAATGGGAATTGCATGAAGCAAGGCTCAGAGGTGTCCTGGACATTTTTCAGCATCTGCCATGCAAACCCTTCAGACCCATCTGCTCTGACCTACTGGTGCCGTTTTGCTGGTCAGAGCCATCCCAGCATCACCTCGCGTGGTTCCCACTGCCCTCAAGCGCCCGCCGCTCCCTGCTTTTTGGGCTGTCCCCCGAGGAGGGGGCAGAGGAAGGATGACAAACACCAGCACAGGCAGTTGAGATATCTACAGAAATACCTGCTCTCCGGTGCTCTGGAGAGCGGCAGCATGAAGTTTATTTGTACAGTGATACAGATCAATAGGTGCAATCCAGGAGTTAATAAGCTTTAGAAAGACATAACTCAGAGCACATCAGTCACCCCCAAATTATCCTCACTAACCACCGGGCTCACTCGCCCTCTCCAGGTCACTGCCTAAGAGCATCATCTCTACTGCCGCAGAAGAGAATTAGGTGTGAAAATTGATTAGGTTAGAAAGATACACCTGCATAAAGAATGGCTAAATTCCCCAACTGCTGGCTCACTTTTTCTTTTCTTTCTTTTTTTTTTTTTTCCTTTTTAAACAGAATTAACTCTGCCAGAGTAGCTGTAGGCTATCGGCACAGTTTTCTGCAGCCAGCCTGCTCTTGCTCAAATGAGGCTTTGAAAGAATAATGCAGTTAGCAGCAAACTTCACTCTGAGAGCAGGCTCTGTGCCCTTGGGGGTTTATTAGTGGGGGAACCCAACAGGTAGGGATGGAAAAGGCCACCAGTTCTTTTTGCAGCAACCCGAAGAGGCCAAGAGGACCGCTCAAGAGCTCGGCCAGCAATGAGGGGTGCGCTGCTGCAGCGGACGGCGAGCAAATCTGCCTCAATTATTTGTTGTGATTTTTTTTTCAGCTAAATGTATTTGTAGACAGCAACTTTCGTGCCTTGTACCTCAAAGCCACTTTACAATAAGATGTAAAAATTATATCATTCACAGCACCACACACAGGCAGAGAATTCAAAATGAAGCAAAACACTCATTGCAACCCAGCCCCTCATCCTCTCCAGCACAAAACAAAATGCCGCTGCTTCGCCTGGGCAGCTCAGGGCACTATTTCTGCTTTGCAGAGTGTCGCTTTTAAGTTTCTGGTTTGTTCTTGGCTCGTTCATCAGCATTGCTAATGGGAGAGTTAGTGCTAGTTTTAAGGCAGCAACACTCACGGGGGTTACTGTCACTGGAAGTAAACTCAGCACGGTTAAGATGAAGGATGCCCGGTGAATGACCCCAGATGGAGGTCTTAGTGGAAACTGCAGTCATGGATAATGAGGCCAAAAGAGGGTTTAGCGTAAAAAGCATAAAGAGATGGATATTGGTGAGCATGAGTCTGGCGTTGTAAAGCTGCGGGTCTTAGCAAGGGTAAAAATCTTCAGGAAAGGAAATGGGCCAGAATCTGTTTTACTAACAAGGCATCTATGTTAATAGAGGTTGCGGGAGGCTGCAGCAATCTGGACAGCAAGCGAGGGAGCCGTGTCCGCAGGGCTGACGCTTGGGGAATTTTATCTCTCTGATAAAACAAAGACGTGTGGCCAGTTTTGAGAGAGAGAATGAATCCCAGAGGCAGCTCCTCGATTACCCAGTAAGCGTAGAGGGCAACGGCTTGTCTGGAGATATGGTTGGAACCGAGTTAAATAAGAAGAAAGACAGCTCATGCCACGGACGTTTCTATTTCTGCCATGCACCAGCTTGTAGCATCCTTCAGGTAAACTAGACCTGGATCTCAGCAGGGACCCCCGAGCATAAGGCTGGTTTAACTCTGAAGAAGGTTCAGCTGCAAAGCTCAGCTGCAAATACACCCGCAGCGAAGGGGCTGCACCCCAGCCCTCCCCATTGGGAAGGGCAGCCCCTCCCCAGCCAGCACCTCTCCCACAGCTCCTGATGTGGCAGAAGCCTCAAGACACCTGGAGGGAACTTTCTGATGCTGTGATCTTTGGTTCAGCCTGAAACTCAGTTTTTTCCTGCTTAAATCCAATCTACTTCAAGACCTCACATTATGTCCTTGACCACTACAATTTATTACAAAATGAGACCGTTGGAAACTTCAAAGCCTAAAGCCCAGTCGGTGCCCAAGGAACAGACACCCCCATACATCCCCTCCCACAATGTGCAGTCTGCTTTGGATGACATGAGCACCAGCTCTCCCCTCTCCTACATCACAAAGCATCCCATGTCCAGCTGCCCAATACAGCTGTGATGGGAGCCAGGAAAAAGAAGAGATGACAAAAAAAAAAGAAGATGCTCTGTGCAGTGAAGAAAGCTGCATAATATTGCAAAGCTGTGTATCCTCATTTCCAGCTAAGATGTATCCTGCACCACTACCTCTGCTAGCTCTTTGTACTAACGTCAGGGCATTTCAGAACTAAACATCTTTTTAAACACTTGGGAGCCAGTTGCACAACGACAAAGCAGCTCCTCCACTAAAGCAAGGAGCAGGCCAAGGCACAGCAAGTGCAAACAGGTACGCAGAACCAGTAATTAATCCGCACGAGATCTTTAGGTTTGTTCTGACTTCAGCTCGGAAAAGATGCAAGATATCCTGCCGCGTGCAACCTGCGTGCATCTCACTCGTGCTGTAGCCAACGCATGATTTGAAGTGAGATCAAGCCAGGCTCAGTGGGTGCCACATGATATTCCCACCCATAAAATGCAGCAGCCTTAAAAAGCTCTTTTAAAGCTGCAGACTAGTGAGGATGAAGTTGCCACCAGCTGAGTGATCTGTCTCTGACTGAAGTCAGTGAAAAGATTAGTGTGAGCTTCAGTGCAAAGTTGGGTTGGGCATCAAACGCGCTGTCAAAGGATGTTCCCTGTGCTGCCATGTGCATGGAGGGAGGAGGGGGCACTGTTAGCGGTTACCTTCTACTTGTAATTAAGAAAAAAAAAAAGCATCACTACAAATTCCATTGAAATGGCACAACATGCCAGAGGCTAGAACCCATTCACTTAAAAGGACAGAGGGAGAGTAAAAAAAGGAGAGGACAATAAAAAAAATTTACAAATAGAAGCAAAATCAAATGCTATTTTAAATTAAACCCCCGTTGATACTCAACGTCACCTCCTCTGGCCTTGTGCTGGCAGGTTTCAGCTGGCCACATCCAGTGCTTCCACCTCGCAGCCCTGCACAGTGCAGCCCTGCTTCGCCCGGACCCCACGCAATGACAACCTGACCCAAAGCCTCACCGTGCCATCAGCACAAGGGGATGCCAGTATGCCACTTTGCCCATGCTGGACCCCAGAAGAAAAAGGGCAAGGCTGACCAAAGACCGTGAAAGCATGCTACCTGTGTCCTCTACAGGCAAAGCTCTTGTTAGCAATGAATTAATTACCAAGTACTTAATTAGGTACCAATGGCCTCCCTTCCCCAGGCCAGACAAGAAGTAAAACTTTCACTAGGCTAAGAATGACCTCTCAGCCTCAGTCCCTTAGAGAGGCAAGTAATGGTCAAGAGCATCCAGGCCAAATTCCCTTCCAAAAATGAGTTGCAGACCCTTAATTTGCTACTGTGTATTTGAATGTTAAACCAAAGATTTAAGACCAGCAACAGAGTGCCAAAGTCACTGGATCAAAACTGTTGATGCTGGGTTGCAAAACTGCAGGCATGAATAATTTTTGCACTTATTTTTTCAGCACCAGCCAAGCCGCCAACAACGTTGGGATTTCTAGATCAAAATCAACACCTTACAGTTCAGCGCCTTGCCATATGCTTCCCCAACTATCAGAAAATCTTTAATATCTGAAACCTCTTCAGACAACTAATTGTAATTCTCCCATGGTATTTTCACAGGAACGGGAACGTTGCTGATACTGTCCTCGATGATCAGGTTTATTTTCATCCTGCAGCGGGAACAGATGCTTGCTTTAACACACCTTATCAGGCACGTTACACTGCCTATCACAACACCGTTAACGAAAGTACACAATAAACCCACCTTGGGACAGCTACAAGTGGGTCTGAGCTTACTGAAACCCAAAACCTCACCCATATTTCCAGTTTTAAGTGAAAAATGGAGCTAGCTACCAGAAAGCATTAGAGAACAGCCTGAGGATTAAACTTTGCTGATAAAGAAACTGAAAAAACAGAGGCTGTACATCCAGCCGACTATCCCATGAGCGATGCCAACAGAGAGCAACCTGCATTAAAAGTACAAAGAAACCGATCTTGGTGTCTCAAAGGGAATGACTTCTCGAACAGCGCTGTAATTTCAAAGCTTTCCTCGCAACTCTCTCGCCAGCTCTAGCACAGAAAAAAAAAAATCCATTAGCAGATAGGAAAACTCACTGGAGCTCCCTGCTGCTGTAACGCACCAAGCAAAGCAGCTTCCAGCAAGTCGCCAGGTGAGCCGGATCCCAGGCAGCATCCAGGGAAAACCACACCGGCATCACCATGCTGACAAATGCACTGAATGACTGTGTTAGGCGACAAGGGATATTTTCAAAGGCCCTTTACTTACATATTCTTGGATTTCATCCCTGTGCACGTGCTGGTGCTGCAAATTTCTACACCAAGTTGCAATGGAGCAATGCTCTGTTGTGCTACAAACAATCAAAGTAGCTGGTTATCTTTTCAGCATGCTCGTGGCCTTCCTAACAGGATTCCCCAGAAAAATTAAGGGCAAATGCAGCTACAGTTTGCCCAACTCTGTTCCTCCCTGGGGCTCCCCCGGCAGCTTCCCATGGCCAGTGTCAGAGCTGGGTTCACACCCGGCACTGCCTGTGCTGGCTGCGGTGAGCGCTCCGGCTTTGCGATAAAAGCAAACCCAGCCTGTGCTGTGGCTTCTCCTCCCCTCCTCAGCAGCATGGTTATATAGCCTATTTAACCCAGACCTCAGCAGTCTTTTAAAGGTGTTTGCAGGAAAGCAAACCAGCAGGGACCCGCGCACAGGGCAAGCACAGGCTCCCACCCTGTACCCACTCCTTCGGGTACCCTTCCTCTAACCCGCTCCCCTCCCCAGCACGGACGGGTGCAATCTGTTGAACAAAGGTCTGGCTCCCTTTATCCTGCAATTTAACAGGATTTTCCAGAAACTCGGCCATCAGTTCTGAGTGAAGAAAAATGCTTTGCTGAGTTCCCTGCTCTTTCCTTTCTAGGCAGTACTCTGCAGACAGAGCTGCACACCTCCACCGACTGCAGAGCAGCAGCAGGGGCTGGGCAGCTCTGTCAGCCCATGTCTTTGCGTTTCTGCCCAGAGATGCAGATGCCCAGGCTGGGACACATCTGCCTGACACACCTGAACTAACTGAAGTTGCTTGATATGTCTTTTTGGTGGTAGGTTGCTGGTGTTTTCCATAATACATTTTTTCTATGACACTTGTAAGACTAATCTTGTATTCCTTCACAACCAGTTCCCATTCCCAGATTCGGTCACATTACAAACACATCAGGTCCACAGTATCTTCTGTGTCCAACCCTAATTACGCTAACATGTACAGGTCCTGCCAAGCTGAGAGTCCCACTGTGCAAGGCGGGGACCGGCGACTGCAGCTCCATGTCCAGACACAGAGGCACCACGCAACAGCTAAAGGGCAGGAGAAGCCCTGCCACCCCCGTCCGAAGGGCTGGGAGGGGACGCGTGCCCCGCTGGGTGTGCAGGACAAAGCAGCTAACAGAGCCAAAACCCAAATCCCTTTCTCTGACAACTCACACCTGCAGTGCATCCTCCTCACATGCAATACACAGCTACAGCCTCACCCCAAGCCACCCACCTTTTTCGGTTCATGCCTCACTACACTAGGAGCTGCCTGTCGTTTCCCACTCTGTTGGGATGGTTTCAAAATCCTGATGAGTTGGGGGGGGGGAAGCATGAAGAAAAAATATTTATGTAGATAAATTAATATCTCTGTCAAATCAACAGCCTTCACACCTCAACTCTGCACCCTTTGAAAATAAAGTTACAGTGCTGGTTTAAGGTAGGGAACCCCAGAGGGGATCAACTATTAGCTATGTAAAACCCCCAGACTTACTGTCTCTCTTTTAGAATCACAGAATGGTTTGGGTTGGAAGGGACCTCAAAGCCCATCTAGTTCCAACCCCCCTGCCATGGGCAGGGACACCCTCCACTAGACCAGGTTGCCCAAAGCCCCATCCAACCTGGCCTTGAACACTTCCAGGGATGGGGCATCCACAGCTTCTCTGGGAAACCTGTGCCAGTGCCTCACCGCTCTCACAGGGAGGAATTTCTTCCTTATCTAATCTAAATCTACCCTTTTTTAGTTTAAACCCATTACCCCTTGTCCTACCACTATACTCGCTGATAAACAGTCCCTCTCTATCTTTCAACATCCATCTTTACTTCCAGCATTTCCATCTTTACTTCCAACAGCAGAGAAAGCATTCACTTCGAGAGGTGCAGGGGCTGAATATTTTATGAAGTTTATTTGTACTGCATCTGTCCAATTGTCTTTGTGGTAGAAGCACAAACAGGCTGACTAAAGCCACTCTTCTCTACATTCATGATTAAAGTATCTACAAAAGGTGGATGTACTAGGCACATTTTCAACCAGCAAAAAAGTAGCAGGTAGGAAAATTGATGTAGGTATAGCCTTAGACAAGAATTTTCTGCCCAATCCGCCGTGAGACTCAGCCTCCTTGATAAAGTATTTTAATAGCGTATTTTAGGGGTGAAGTTTTTAAAACAGACAAACTGTAGAAATAATAAAGCCCTAACACGCACCATCGCTGACAAATTAGCTATTAAAGCAAGGTTTGGGATGGGAATTGCCTACTGCCGTATTACTGAATTCACTCTTCTGCATTGCTGTTTACATACCGGGAACACCACTGGTGTGTAAGCTTACACTTAAATGCGTGCCTGGAGGTGCACATTTTCCAAAAACAGATTAACAGCAGTATGACTCTTCATCTTGGGGACTGCAGAGATCCTCAAAAACCTACCTGGAGGCTCTGCAACACCTCTAGAGCTCAAGTTCACATGACCTTTGTAGCCAGGTCTGCTGCAAGCTGTGAAGGGTCCAGGTCCCCGTGCAAATGCCTGCACCCAGCCTAGAAGTGGGTGGTGAGGGCGACAGAGGAGCAGCCTCATGAAGGATGGTCGGTTGGGTAACACACCTGAAAAACTCCTGCCACAGAAGTGCCATCAATGCCGTGAAAAACCAAAGCAACCCTTGTATTCGGCACCACCAGTAGTGTTGTTAGTCAGGCTATAATCACTACGGGCATGGAAGATAAGTTTTCCATAATACCAGGGGATTCTAATGACAATTAAATAACCTGTCATTATCCTTAATAACATACAGGTGAATTGAACTTTGCCTACAGAAGCAGTGGTGGCCAAGGTCAGTAATAAAAGAGGTAGATATGAGAAGCCAGCATGAGAGCAAAGTCCATGTCTTCAAAGACAACTCCTGCGGCATTTTATACTTTGATATGACAATGGTGTCTAAAAGCAATCATATTTACAGGATAACAGTAAATACAACTGTTTGCTTCCGGGTATATTCTTTGAAACTCAATATGTACTGACAAGTTTAACAGAGAAACTTTAATTCCAGCACAGCTTAAAAAAAAAAAAAAATTGTATTCCATCACTTAAAGGCAGAGATATTTACCCCAGATCCCAGATGTGGACCGGCTATCAGAGTCAGGCCATCTGCAATGTTGTAGTTAAGACTGTCAGCACTTCCATTACTGCCTTATTCCTCTACTGAACGGCTCATACCATCATTTGCAAAAAATTTTGCTCTGGGCTCAGGTTTGACATAAGAGTCTTAACTGAGCATCATCAGTGTTTTAAAAATAAACTTTAAAAACCCAGTGGCCATTCTCTTTTAGTGACAATTGCCAGACAATTGGCTTGCTTGGCTTTGATTTTTTTTCCTCTCCACTCCTATAACTCAAAAATGTCTCTAGAGCAAATAAAAGAATCACTCAAGTATTAAATAATTAAGAGGAGTTATGTTTAAATAAGTACCTAACTATATATGCCACTAATGAATTCAAACAGCTCTATCAAGTACGAAAGCACTGAATGGTTTTGCAATGCTCAGTGATTTTTTTATTTTAAAGGAAGTCAGCTTATGTTCGGGTTTGGCAGAGGATAGGCAGATTATGGCTGTACTGCCATGGCTTGCGTTGACTTTAGTGGCACTCCATCTACTTGTCCCCCCACAAACATGTTCTCTGTAGACAGCTCAAGGCCTCGATATTCGGTAATACAAGTGCCAGTCATGTTCCTTCACTGCATACATGGGCATCTTCATGAACAAGTGCATTTTTATTGTTGTACCAATAAAATAAGGATATGGGAGGACAAGCATCCTTTCAGGATCATACAGGAACGCACATGTTGTGTGTGCTTGCAAAACCCGGCATACAGCCTGTAAGGGCAATGCTTCTGTTCTGCCTGAGCACCTACAAGCACAGCAGGTTTGCTGGTGCAAAACATGTTGGATGCTTTTGCTCACAGCTGAATATGTTGACTGGTCTTTCAAGATCAAGTAGGCTCACACTACATGTAGAAGTGAGTGTTGTTTCTTACTGCCTTGGAAAAGCTAACTGGACTTAGAGTTGAGCTGGGTTTTCTCTCTTGTATACATCATTATCACCTGTAACACGAATTCTCCATCTCACCTGACCTCAGACTAAACCTACAGTTACATCTCTGCTCCTCTGCTGATCCAGAGAAGGGTGGCAGGTTCTGACTGATGGGAGAACCACCTGCCTTGGCTCCATGGCAGCAGAAGTCGAGCCCAGCAGAGCTGCTGCCCCTAGACCCCATCAGCTGGAACCTCCTGCGGTCCTGGGAACACAAGAAATGCTTGGCAGGCTGTAAAATGGATTTTCTGCAGAAAAGGGCTAGGGCACGCAGGTTGAAAGCCCGTGTCCTGCACTGTACCCTGGAGCCTAACATGCTGCCCACGAGTCCTGCCTGCATCCATCCGCCTGGGCGACTAACACCAAACCCCAGCCCTCAGCCACAGCCTCCTCCTGCACACCGCAACATAAGAGTAATCAACTTATTGGGGATTTCCTCCCTAAATCCCTTCTAAGCAATGAAGACAGCTTACACCGTGTGTGCCGGGGGGTGTGAAACTGCCCGAGTGCCGCCACATTATTTCACAGCCTGCGGATATGCAGTGGCATGTCTCAGGCAATCAGCGAGCAAAGATGGCACATAAAACAGCACAGAAGAGTGCTGCTGGCTGACTGCCACATCGCTCAAAATCCTCAAGCCGATACATTTCCATGCTCCCCAAAAAAGATAAGAGTTACTTACAGTGCAAGTACTACAGTGACCTACATAAACACGGTTCTTTTGTAAACAGGAGTCAAGAATGACAGGAACAAGCAGCTAACAGGGAAACAGAGGCAGATTTTAATCATTGTTGGCTTTAAGCAAACTACAACACTATTCCCGCACCCTTGCCCCCATCCCCAACTCTACCGTACCTGTATGGAGCAGCTCGATTGCGTCTCAAGAAAAATCTCCTCAGCAAAACAAGCGCCATATTACCACAGTCCATTTGTCCTTGGCATTCAAAAAGAGCAGCAGGATTTTCTAAACAAGAAAGCCTCAGTTTCTTGGGAGGCTCAGAAATTCACACAAGGTGTTTTTAAAGAGTCAGGTCACTCCTAATAAATAAGAAATAACCTCATCCTGGGATTAAATGTGGCCCGAAACTGGAATGAGTTACCAAAAAAGGGAAAACAAGATGTCCTTTAGTAAATCCAGAAGCAGGGGATGCCACAGCATGTGCCTCCACTCAGCACCTATCTGGAGGTACATTTTAGCAACGTTAAAGGAGGCAGGGGACACCTGGAGAGCAGGAACAGCCTTTCAGAGCTGCCCAAGGCAAGTACAGCACCCAGGGAGCACTGAAGATGCTGGGACATCTCAGCTCCTGATCTCACACCCCAGCTGCAAGGCTGATGCCAGGATGACTCCAGACCCTTCTGCTCTGACCAACCTGAAAAGAGGCAAAGTCCTTAACTGAAGCCCAGGCCCCACGGACCCCAGTTTCAGTTGCTACCAAAACCTTTTTAAAAGTCAGAGAAATGGGGGGGAAAGGAGAGGAGCTGATAATTAGAGCATTTGGGGTAGGTTGTTTTCAACACGTAGAGCTCGTGGTACACAACTGAGCCCTGCCGTGGCAGCGAGCTACAAGAACCACAGAAAACTACTCACAGTTGTCGAGAGCTTTCCTTCATTCTTTTGCACGTAGACGATCGCATCCCGCACCAAGGAGAAGAGATTCAGGAGGACGTGCTCCATGTCATAGATGCCGTGCATGCCTTTGGTCAGCCCCTCCAGAGAGCCGATGTACTCTCGCCAGTGGTTATCGATCTCTACGACACCCGCCAGGCATCCTTGCATCACCACGCTGCAGTAGCCGGCACAGGGCTTGGCCAGGAGAAGCCCCTGGCAGTGCGAGCAGTACCACATCTTTAGCAGCGCTCGTCCACAGTCCTTGCTGAATTTTAAGTGGTCTGTAGTGTTTATCACCTCAATCCCCAGGTTCAGCGCCTGCAGAAAGACTCGCGTGGCCTGCAGCGACTTGGACACCTGTGTCATCATCACCTTCGGGTAGTTACCAAAGGCTTTGAGGTCTCTCCTGGCTGCCCGCAGGCATTCAGTCATTTCCACAGAGGGATCGGGGA
The DNA here is from genome assembly GCA_013400195.1 of Aramus guarauna. Lineage (NCBI taxonomy): Eukaryota > Metazoa > Chordata > Aves > Gruiformes > Aramidae > Aramus > Aramus guarauna. Next base: position 328,113 of record VXBL01000638.1, read on the forward strand.
AACCGGGATTAATCAAGTGAGAGTAAACCAAAGGGAATAAACTGTCGAAAAATTCATTTATCATGTCATTAACACTGATGTCAGAGCCCAATATGTACAGCGAGACATCAGTAAAAAGTTCTCCAACAAACTTAAGAGCTCTGGGCCCCATGCTCTGGTAGTGGGTCCTAAACATGCTGTTGGTGAAGTTTCTTGCATGCCGTACTACAATTTCAAAGGCTTCTGCAAAACAGAACAACAAAAGAAGAAGTTATTAAGAGAGGATGAGCTCAGGAGCAGGGAGGATGACATTGTACCACAGCACTGCTGCGAAGGCTGCTCCCATCCTGCCCGCTGCGGGTCAAACGCCTGCTGGCAGCCGCTCTTGCTGCAAAATTTAGCAGCATCAGCGATTTTCAGGGGAAATGCATATATTCTTTAAACACAAGCTACATTTCAAAATGGCAAAAGCTATGATCTAGTTAACATTTCAGCTTTTAAAGAAAATATTGATTCAAGAAAAGGGCTAGACTGCAATTTCTTTCTCTCCCTCTTTCATATTGATTTGAAATTAACACGAATTCTATCTCAAGCCTTAATTTAAGGCAGAGATAAACGTTTGACAAACTGTACAGTGTTTAAAATCAGGAAACAGTAAATGCTGACATTCCATTATGAAAAGGAAAACATTCACAGAGGATGTTCAGACTTGTCCTCCAGCACCCACCCTGCACCAAGTCTCCTCAAAGCCCCCGCAGCACTGTCGCTTTCCCAAACGCACCGGCCTCCCTTCAGCTGCAGACCCAACGTTTCATCTGCCCTGGACATGAGCTGCTCCACGGTCCAAAGCGATGCTGAGAGCCGGCGACGCAGCATCCACCTACGGGTGCCCAGCCAGGACTCTCTCACGCGCATCGGGTTGTGCCAAACTGCCCCGTGAAGCTCAGGTTTTACACGGAGACCCTCCGTTTGCCAGGAAAAGGCAGGGTGCGTTTTCCACTCCCCACCTTCAAAGACTCGAGGACTTTCTGCCTACACCTCCTCCACGCGGTGAGCAGGAGAGCCTCCAGCAGCACAGTCACTGCAGGGTTGTTCCCTTAATTACAGCCCTGCTCACCAGGAGCCTTCCAAAACATCCACCCCCAGGTACGTAAAGACAACACACCTACGCACACCCCAGTTTGCAAGTTGAAGCATTAGAAGGGGAGGCCATCGGTGCAAACTGAAGTCTCTTTCTTTGGCCAGCTCTCTCTGCCAGGCTGTCCCCCTCCCTCCAGGGTGCTATTCATAAAATGCTAAAAATAACAAACAGCATCTCAGTTCACAGGTCACTGACACCCTGCGATGTAACCGCTCTCAACTGTGTCACTCTGGAAACACACATCCAGGCTCAATTTGCATGAAAATTATTCACGTTCAATAATTAAAAAGGAATGTTTAATTTTTAAAACCATAAGCGTTATTTTTCCCATTTGTTAAGGCTGGGATGCAGCTGAGCGTGGCCTGACGCCTCTCCACGGGGCCCCAGTATCAACGTTATCACAAGCAATGTCAGGCCTGGCTGCTCGCCCTGCGTAACCCCCCGCGTTACTCAAGGGCTTTTGAGACCATCCCATCTCCAGGGCTTCCAGCTCTGTCTTCCCGGTGCGCCCTGTGCAGGCATGCCTGGCGGGACAGGGTCCTGCTGCTATTTGCTGTCCCCCACACCGGCATGCAGAAAGCTACGGTGTAAGCAGTGATTGAAGCAAAAATTACCGATATACTTTTGCCAACATTGTCTCCATCCCATCTGGTGCTTTGCACACCTCCCAGGCGTGCCACTGAAGCATTTTGTCCACGGCTCCCGACAGCCGCGCCAGGACTGTCCCAGCAAGCCCACAGCAACCATCCGCATTCCCAGACGACGGCAACCCGTCCCACCGCCGCAGGCTGAGGGCTGCAGCAGCACGAGGACGCGGAGCCCCTCTCTCCATGCCTCCTTCACCACGACAGCAGGCGTCTCACCCCTCGCACCCGGACAGAACGTTGCAAAGCTCTCCAGGCACAGCGGCACATGCGGCACAGAGCGGGGTGAAGTCTGGGCTATGCAAGTAGAACACATTTTGGTTGCACTGTTATTAAAAGTTTTAAAACAAAAAAAAGTCTCTTTAAATAGGGCACATGGATTATGAAACTTTTTTTCCTTCTTTATCCTCAAGCGCACCAGAATAGCTTTTTCCTCAAAGAGCACAAAGCACTTTTTGGGCCAGTGTTTTTTTGACAGCACTGCAGACGATGCCAGGATTTTCATGCTGTGCCTCACCATTCGCCTTTAACCTCTCCTCTGTTAGTTCCCTTAGAAAAAGTCATCCCTCTTCCCTTTTCTCGCTCCTCTGTGCTTTGCAAGTTACCATCAGAGCCAAGAGACTCTTCGCTGATTAGAAAAATATTCCAAGCTCCTATGCAAACCTCCTACGGCGAGAAATGCTTCAGAAAGGAATCGCGAGCAGTGGCATATCAGAAGAGCATGCACACACAGTCCCACTGCTTTAGAGGTCATGACATGCACATAATTTTTATCATAATAACTGGCTAAGAGTGTCTATTTTATGTGCCTTGGAGCCTTTGCATATATCCATTAGAGTGAGCAACAGGGACTATAAAAGCGTATGGAGCCTCCTGCTGCCCTATTAATAGATGCAAGAAATAATAAAACATTGAGAAAAAAAAAAAAAAAAAAAAAAAAAGAGTCTTACACATCCAAAATCTCTTACACCCAACTCCCCTAGTAGTTGCTTATTCTGAAACATTCCTTGCAAAGGACTGGCTGGAAGAGTATTAAAGCCCCAGCTGCCAGCAGCAGCAGTGACCCCCAGCCAGACTCCCAGCACTTCAAAGAGCAGGAAACCCTGCGGGTCAGTCCCCCACGCTCCCGCGAGTGAGCCGCACCGGCAAACGGAGGGGACGTCGCATCACAGAAGCGGCACGGGCTTCTGCTCCCCCATAAAATCCCACAGCCTGGATGTGTTGCTGGGAAAATCTGCCCTGCTCATAACATGGCATTATTGAAACTCCTATTGCTGGAGGACAATTGAATCTTTTCTTCCTTCTATTTATTTCAAGGATATTTAAAAAAACCCACACACAATTTAAGAATTTAAGGCAGCTGGCTTGCAGGTCTAGCTGAACAGAGCAAATACCTTAACAGCACCGATAAAGCGTAGCATCAGACTTGCACCCAACTTCCAGCAGGCAAACGCACTGTACGGCAGAGCGGAGCTCACGTCTTCCCGTCTCCATCCCCGTAAGCCATGCACGCCCAGCAGAACTCAATCATACACATGGTTATTTCTCCGCTTTTAAAATCTTTTCTTATATGTGATTAGTAGGGAAAAAAAAAAAACAAACCAAAACACACACACACACTAAAAACCCCACTTCTGCATGCACTACAATTTAAAGTCCCCTGGATCCACGAGTCTGGCTTGGGCAGATGACAGCCCAAGCTGCCATGGACCACCACACCAGAAAGTCAGTCCTGCCTGGGCAGCTCTTAAGCACATCTCCTCCGCAGGTACCTAAAGGTGCTGACCACATACACAAGTTGTACTCCAAAGTCATTTCAGTCAGCAGAGGGACAAAACCTAAGAGTAACTTAACCACGCACAGCACCACGGTGCTCTGTCCCAGGACGGATGGAAGAGCCATACTGTGCCCAGGTGGAACAAAGGGACCGTAAGCAGGATTTGTGCCAGAGCACCGTCAGCAAAGCATCGTACCTGCTGCACTGGTACCGTACATCTGTTGCCTATCTCTGCCAAGGGCAGTTTACCAGGGCTCCCAGAGGATGCATGAAAGCTGAAACTCTAGACCACAGTTATCAGGCACCAGTTGAAAAACAGGGGCTATGACTTATTTTTCTGGCAGGGCTCTTGCTGAAGCACCTGGAGAGGAATTGCTGCCTGGTTCCAGTGGCCAAGAGGGAAGGACCAAGCTGCTTTCCAAGTGCAAAAGCTCCCCAGAACACAGCCCAGGGAGAGCTGCACGGCCACTGTGAACTGGCAATTAGAGAAAAGAAAATAAATTGTAAAAGAGCATAACGGTGCCCTGTGTGGGGATTACTGGCGGGAGAAGGAAATCACTGCGTTCTCGGCTCAAATAATAAAAGTCTGCTGCTTAGTTCAAATGCCAGCTTTCCCGAGAAGGCGCGTTCGCTCCTGAGCTGCAGCTACTTCAAAGGGACCGATGCCGGGGCCGGAGGAGCTCTGGATTAACCTGCTGGCTCCCTCCGGCTGCAGGAGGCTCCAGCCAAGTCTGGGACTTGATGAGTTTATTTAAGGGATTATGTGATGCGGTCACCTGAACCGCAAGGAGCCGGCGCAAGCAACCCCAGTGAGCCGTTCCTGCACGGCATCCCCTGGAGAGGCGAGAGCTGAAATCCAACAGCGGCTGCAGAGCCCGAGGACCGACAGAGACAGCACCCAGCCCCGATCCAGCACCCCCAGGCCTGAGGTCAGCGGGTGCAGCTTCACAAGCAGCTGAAGGTGTTTGGAAAGGCGCTGCTGCCAGGAACAGGGAGGTCTGTCCTGCCTCTCCATGCCAGCTCACCAAAACCAGCACCACAGCAGCCATCCTTGCAGCCGCATGGAGCAGACGTGCTGGGTGCTCCACCTCCCTGCACCACGGGGAGATGATGTGGCTCCCACCGGAGCAGCACAGACGGGAAGGCAGGACCCATCGCGGCGGTCAGACGCCATGGCATGGTGTGGGCTTCATGCCTGCCCATCTGATACCATGCCGCTGCTGTTGGGCTGCAAATACAAGCTTCCTGCGTGGACAGCTGCCCTTCTCCGTGCATCACAGCACACAAGTCCTCTTCGGCAGAGGCACACCAAAGACGAGGGAGCTGCACAGCAGAACTTGCTGCATTAGGAGCCCATCTTCCATAGTGCATCCTGTAAGGGAACAAAGCGGGGTGTAAGTGCTGGATTGTGTGACATCCAGTCACCCCTGCACATGGACACCAAGGGGTTAAAACTGCACCTACAACCTTGATTTTAGTGTTTCTTGATGTCCTGGCTGTGGCTCGGACAGAGTGAATGTCACCAGGAGCCAGGAGAGCCCGGCNGTCACTTGACATCTGGGTGCACAAACCACACAACCATGAAGCACCTTCAGAGCAGGGAAGCTCCCACCTCGGCTGTTCCCACCATGACCGCTCCCACGGCCCATCAGGAGCTGAGCTCCCAACTCCCATTTGCACCTTTGCAAAAAGTCTTTTCTTAAAAACCAGGCAATTGTCTCCCCACGTTTAAAGCTTTATCTTGACCACATAAAAATACATCTTCACAGTTGAGGAACTACAACATGTTTGTTATTCTACTGCCAAGAGCTAGTAAAGACAAGGCCCTGTTTTATTTTTTGGGAGACAGCCAGGCAAGTAATCCTAGACAAGGTCAGGGAGTCACCATCGTGTTGTTACCTCCCCATAAGCTTCAGGGCCATCTCCTCCAGGACTTTGTGGCAGAGTGGCAAATCCTCACAAACTATGCCAAACTGTAAAACAAACAAGAAACTGAGTTCTGTGCGGCAGAAACCTCCCTGGAGATCAACATGGATCACTGGCATCCAGCAGAATTTCTCTCTCTGCAGACAAGGATGCGTTTTACGATTCACTACACCTTTCCCAGGATAATGCTGCGTGGAAGCACACCAGGTTGCAATGCCACGTGCAGCACTTCACTGTCCTGCTCACCAGCTCCTACATGCAAAACCACATTTTAACCACCTTTTGGGCATGAACGTGCCCTTCTCCCTCAACAAATCTCATCTAAGGATGTGACTGCTCCAGGGCAGCAAGTGAACCAGCTCCTGAAGCTCAGTAGATTTGCTGAAGTCCTTCAGGCTCCGATGGCTCTCCCCATGTCCCTGTGTTTGCTCCCCAGACACCCTCCCCGGAGGGTCCCTGCTCCCAGGACCTGGCACCAAAGGCTCTCTGCAAGGTGCAGCAGTACCTGCCAGGGCTGGAGAGCCCCCGGCCCGGCCAGGCTTCACCTGCTGAGCCGCTCCAGCTCTTCCTGCTCTCCAGTGCTTCCCCGACGACAGTAAAACCTCATTTACTGCCTGTGAAATGACCTATTGATGCAAATCCTTCTCCTTTCACTCCTCAGGACACAAATCACGCCAGGAGAGAACCAGGCACTGGGATCCTTCAGCCCACGGGAATCATCTCCATCCTCAGGCAAAAACATGGGTGTCCAGGCAGGGTGGTGGAAAATTCATCAGTTAATTAACCTGGTCCCAAACCAATCACTGCATCCCCTTCAGGCCCAGCGTTTCCAAACCTTTAAAAAAAGTCTCATACATCTAAAAAACAAAAATGCTCAGCCACAAAAAAGCTCCCACCCATGTTCACCGATGGGAATTCAAATGTTCACTAAAGAAACACAAAAAGCAAAACTTCTGGCAAGCTTGCCAAAATATTTTCTGGCAGGGCAATTGCAGCAGTAGTGCTAGGAAGTGGAAAAAGGAGCTGTAGGCATCCACATGTGAGCGCGCTCTGAAGGAAATACTTCTTTAATATCTCCAGTGAATCAGACAACTTCAGACTCATTGCAACAGCCCGTGTTCCTGAAAGACACACAAAAGAGCTCACCAAGAGAGAAACAACTGTTTGCAATAACGGCCTGGCTGCCACAGGCACTACTGGTGAGATGAACCACAAGTCATTTTTCAAACAGCAGGTAATATTTATTTACAAACTTGGAAAAGGTTTGCAATATATTGAGCAGAAAGGAAAGAAAGTCTGAGAGATTTTCCCCTGGCAGCAATAAGAGCAGACTCCAGATTTGTTCCGTTATGATTTATACTACACTGCAAGTTTTTAACAACATTATCTGGAGACAAAAGCTCTTCTAAGCAGCATAATTACTTTTGTCTGTGGCATTACAAAACTGATCAGATGGTGCCACTGCTGCTCTTACAGGGTTTGTTTCTCTGAGCACGTTTGGGTTTAGAGCTTAGGAAATGCTTTTTTTCAACTATGACAAATCTTTTTGGATCACTTTTACAATATTGTCAGTATAAAAATTATGCACTCAAGCTCCCAAACTTATGAGATTAGCTTCGAAGCACTAGTAATAAAAATCAGAACAATCCAGTTATTCTGTCTTCCAAATTTTAAGCCATCAAGTTTAGCACTTTCTTCCTTTGCTCCATCACCACCAGATCAAGAGAGAAAAGGCGTCTGTCCAACCTTTCAATGAGACAGGGCTCCTTCCAGCTCCATGCCCACCACCCTCGCTCCCACAGGACCCAAGTTAAAAGTTTCCAAAGCCAGCTCGCCAGAGTCAAATCATTATGCTCATGTCAGAGAAGTGTCTCCTCTAATCACCTGTGCCTATCAAAACGCCAGGCTCCGAAGCCATTTACTTTTAATTGTTCGGCTTATCTAGTGCCCTGGCATTTTAAAATACACTCCCTGAAGTTTCTAATAAAAATACTGTCTGCTAGCATCTCATTATACCCACCGAAATCACCCTGAAAACACACTCCTATTATATTCTAGGTAACAGTCCGACTGTTAGGCAATTAGTCACACTGCGGTTCACCCATTTATTATTTATATCCCGCACACAACAACTTTGTTAATGCAGACAGCAGAGCCCACCAACACAAGCTGCTACGAGCCCAGAAGCAAGGAGACAAGAAACGCTGGTGCCCACGGCTCCCCACCTTCAAGCAGTCTCCCGTGGTGGTCCACGCCTGGACCGGACCCTGCCTGGAGGGAGTTCAGTGCAGAGCTCCATGCCCTCTGCAGGCATCCGCATCTCACGGCGGCCAAAGCCAGGTTTAGGGATGCTGGAGGGGACCACAGGAAAGCAGCTTTTCTTTTGAGGGGGACCAAGGCGCCTTAAAAGATTCCTGGAGACCCTCAGGAGGACTCACTTTAATGTAGGAAGCCCACACTAAGTGAAATTTCAAAAAAGCCCATAAAAATCTCACAGCAAACACCTCTCAAGAATGATTCTGCAGTAAAATCTTTTCTGGGGGTTCGTGCTCGAACACGTGGCTGTAGCGCTTTTGATTAAACATGGGTTGCACATCTATTGTATAATTTGTTTTCCTGAGCATCAAGAAATATTCCCCTTTGTGCCATGACAGATGTGTGAACGCTTAAGAGATTCCTGAAAATTTAATAATGACAAAGTTAAAAATGCAAATAGTCAGGGCTGGCACGAGTGGTGGATGAACATGATTCTTTGTCAAAACCAAAGGGAATGGGAGGAATAAGGGCCCGGAGAAGCAGGCTCAAACCGAGCCCTGTGAGCACAAGTAGGAAAAGCAGAGACAGAGGGACGTTAAGAGGCTTCTGCAGCAAGAAGGTAACTGTTGTGCTGGTAACCTGTCAGATCAGAGAAACATAAACGTCTCCCCATGCCCCAATCCAGGTGCTGAAGCCCACCTAAAGGTTGAGGTTCAAGTGTCCATGCTCCTCTCCATCACTGGGCACCAGTTTAGGGACGCACCACACAGCAGAGCCGCTGGGAAGAGGCATGGCAGAGCCCAGACGCAGAAGCGCCTGAGGATGGAGGGAAGCCTTTGGGTGGAGATGAGCCCGGACACTCTGCACCCACCACTTGTGCGAGGTGAACGCTGCTCCTGCAGAAGTGATTTACTGCAAAAGAAACGGTGTTTTCATCCTCGGACGGTGCTCTCCGAGACAGCTGGGAGGCTGCACTACCGAGAGCAAGACAAACTGCTGCTCCGCAGGGCAGGGACCGCGGGGGTCAGAGCCAGGCTCGCGGGACGGCAGCGGGGAGCGCTGAGCCGGCAGAGCTCCGGGTCAGCCCGCCAGGAGTTCACTTTCGGCCACACGCAGAAATACGTACACTCCGAATCTTTCCGGTTTTCTTCTTTCCCTCTAAAGGGGAAAAGTTAATTAAACCAATCTCACAGAACAGAAAATAAATCACTGAAAACAGCACCACCAGGCTTTTGTTATGTTATAATTATATCAATAACGTGCTCAGAACTAATGTCACATCACTGGGGAACTTTCACCTTCACCATTTTTATTTTTTTTTACCCCAAATGTTTACACTCTTTGCTTCTGGTTTCTCTTACCTCTCCGGTTTGCTGCAGAGACGAGTGTATCCGTCCAGAACTCTTATTCTGAGCCAGCTGCTCAGCCAGGAAGCACAGCCCAGTGCAGCAGGAATAGCTCCAAAAACCCCAGGAAATGGACATTTCTGCCCTGGGTAACTGAGCAGACAGAGATATCACAGACCCAGGGATTTTACCACTGCAAAGCCACATCTGGATTTGGTTTGGTTTGTTTTTATTTTTAAACACAAAGTGCGTTCCCAAAAAAAGAGAGAAGAGACAAGGAAACCAGCACTTGGTCAATCCCTCCCAGCCATAGTTCACTAATTGGAAGCTCCAACATCTACTTAATGGGGTTATAAAGATATCGAAAATGTAGCATGCCTCAAAAGATGAATGAAGAGCCACGTTTCAAGCAGAGGACAAGTGATTCCGTACAGTCCCTCCCAAATTCACAAGCCAAGCATTTCTAAAGAGCACTACACCAGTTTGTGTAGTTTCTCCATTTATTTTAAACTGAAAGTTTAAGCAATTTCTGGGGAAAAAAAATGCATGCCTAGCAAATTCCTTTATTCATCAGAATAAATGGAGATAAAGCAAACCACTAGGTCAAAGTTGAGCTTGTATTCAAAAATCGGAAAAAAAAAAAAAGTCTTTGCAAGTGCATTGGTCTCAGTAACTTTAGAGCAAGGCAGATCTGAGACGGTTTTCCAGGCTCCTTTTCATTCCAGCGGGCTTTTATCAGCCTGTTAAGTCTCCAACAATGGAGAGCAGACTATTTATTTAAGAAGCAAATTCCTTCCTTTATAATCTCCCCTGGCCAAATTCTCTTTAAAGTTATCTCAACTGCCTGATGAAAAGCAAATGGCAGAAGATCAGTTCTTGATCCCTATAGTAACACGAAGGACTTGCACTTATTTAAGGGCACCTGTTGACCATTTTTAACTCAGTCCAGCCCCTTTATTTTTGATTTCAGCTTCCTACCTGGCAGAACTTGCAAAAGGCATTTGCTCAGTAACATAGAGCAAACATCGTCGGTGTGACTCTCTTCCCCTAAGGAGCGGCTGTTTCCAAGACACAAAACAGCACCCAGACCCTCAAAAGTAATTTAGTGATTTTTAAGCTGATTTTGTCTCAGGACACCTCAGAGAAGGACAGGGGTTTGCAACATGGAAATAAGACCATGGATCATCTCAACCAGCAACCAGCCCCTCCGATGCTCCCTGGCAGCATCCCACTTACTGGGCACACACAGAATATTTTAGCAGTATCCTGCTCGACGCAGAGCAGGGTACCCAAACCCCCATCCTGTTGGAGCTGCCATAGGGACACACAGGACACCATACCCACACCCCTACAACAGGGCTCAGGGCAGCCCAGACAAAAACCCCAGGCACCATCTCCACCCATTAAAAAAAGAGGACATACCCATAGTCCCAGTTTCCAGATTTAGCACTTTCCAAAAATTTGACTGTCTTCTTTCTTTCCTCCCATCCTCTGTGGTATCTTGAGTGGAGCTCCCCAAAAACCTGGCTGTTTTGCTGGGAGGTGGGGGGGCTGGGTATTGTTTCATTTGTTCATTTGTGGGGGTTTTTGGTTGGGCTCTTTGGTGGGGTTTTCTTTGTTTGGTGAGGGGTTTTTTTGTTTGGTGGGGAGGCTGGTTTGGGGTTTTTTTTTTGTTGGTTGGTTTTGAAGTTGACGCATGGGCAGGTCCCTGCCCAGGGAAGAAGCAGAAGGTGAGACATCACATCCTGGTGGCACCAGCTGAGCCCATAGCTGGGCCAGCCCCAGCATCCCACACAGCTCCTGCATCCCCTTTGTCCTGGCTCAAAGCCCCGTTTTGATTAACAGTCATTTTTTAAAGGGGAGATATTTTATTGTCTCCTTACTCCCTCCTGTAACGGCAAGGCAGCCGTTGTAACAGGAGCACAAGATGATAATTCGGCTTTCAAGAGCAAGGCTCACAACCACAGCTGCCAGAAATCGATCCGAGGCTCCACCGCGCACTCCAGACGGGCTTTCCTTCAAGAACATGAATAATCCTCTGCAAAGTAATGGCACTATTCATCTCTCGAAAGTTCCTTACAGGCTTAAATCCCTTGCTGAACAGGGGGGCACGTGTTCAACCGCGTTCCCAGTCAATTAAAATTCAGCTTGTTCTTTTTCTAAAGAGAAACACAGAGAGTATCGTTCGATAAACTTAGCAAAAGTTTTATGGCAGCTGGTCTTCTCAGTAATAGAGCAACCATTGCTCAGACATGGTTTAACACATAATCTCCAGATCAATATAACTTTTTATTTATGAATAATAACAAAAGGAGCAAGGACAAATATGCTTGGGAAAAAGTAAACTTTCTCTGAATGATGCTTTCAGTATAATCCCCTCAAAATAAAGACTGCGTACTTCAAAGGCCACATGTGGAAACCCACAAAGAATATATTATCTAACAAAGCTGAAGATTCATCTTCATCGTTACGATGTTCCAACTCATCTATTCTGCAACTCTCAGCACATAAGTACGTGACACTCTTGGTTGCATTTGCTAAGTACTAGCTTGTCACAACTTCAGAATCCTTTTTTCCAAAGAAAAGTTACCACCCAGAGACACCACTCTTCTGAACACTTCCACACAAGGTATTTCCTTACTGCAAATGTTATGTTTATTATTGAGCCTTTCCTAAGCCTGAAAAACACAGGTCAGAGAGGATTATAAATTCTATCACCTGACAATTTTTTCAATTACTGTGCATGTTAAAATGATGCTACCACAAATAGGTTGCAAGAGATATGCTGAAAAATCTATTAACTTACTGTAAATCTATTTAAGTTGGGAATTCACGCCTTGCAGAATTTTACCATTAGTCCTGAGAATTAGTTTATTGCTGGACAGGGAGGGCAGAGCCCAAGAGGGTCATTTCAAAGACGTACTGCTCCATGGCTGTCTAAGGAGGCCCCAGCCCAGGTAGTTAATGTGTTAGTCTTTGAGTAAGTGCTTGCATGCTTCCCTCTACAGAGATACTCGGCTGAATAACAAAAGGCATCACCTTTTTCTAATCTTCACACTGCTTCTCCTCTTGCAGCAGAAGCACTGACATATTTAAGAGGTTACAACAACGTATGTACAATTATTCAGTTGCTTTGGGAATCAACACCTGATTTTTTTTATATCTGTGGAGAAAAATTAGGGGGTGGAAGAGCTCAGGTTCAAATACAAAAATTTCTGGTCCAAAGGCAACCACCTTCCCTACACCAAGCCTACCACTGTTCCCGCCAGAAAGAATATTTTCCCTTGAAATGCTACTCTTCGTTGACTTCTTGTCAAGAATCAAAAAATTCATTTCCCACGAGGTCTGCACTTAACTGGCTGGCTCAGGCACATCAGAGATGGATCCTTCTTGATAACAGAGTAATGGGAGTTTTTACAACCTCTAGAGACAGAAAGAAGAGCCAGCCCATTTTCCGCTATCTGAATTGATCATTTGCTGTTTGTCCTCTGAAGGCATCGGCGCAGGTTCAGCCGCTGCACAGCCTCCTACACAAGGAACGTGAAAAGGAAGGAGCGGAAAAGGAAAGGAATTAAATGCTGGCAGCACAGCGTTAAGCCCACATCCCCACCACGTCTCTGGAAGTCCACACAACCTTGCTATTTTGATCTGACCTACGGGGTAGTAGAAAGCTCAGATCTGGGGTCAGACCTCCCTCGCTCAAGTTGTAGCCCAGCTCAAGCAGCATGCAGCATCATGGCATGGAGAAGAGCCTTGGAAAGAGAGAAGGGGAGACCTGTATGCCCATGTCTGGCACTAGGAAAAAATTTGGCTCTCAACATGCATGAGGAGAGGTGAGCATCCTCTTTGCAGACAGTATCCCATTTTTATATCAAAATACATTTTCCTGTTTGAAGTAAATAGCATTCTTCTACACGTCCTCACTTTTCTTCAAAGTTTTCAGCTTTTCATACAAGACCCAAGGACCTTCCTGACGGTCCCCCAGAACAGCCCCACCCTGAGCCAGGACAAAAAGGGCGAAGCACCAGGGCAGTTTTGCCCTAGCTGATGGGCAGTCTGCACCGCTGCATCTACAGATGCCCTGAGCCCCTTTGGTGAAACCCACGCCCTTTGTGCATCAGCTAACAAAGGGACCTTTACAGGCAGGGAAAGAGCTGGGGCCAGCAGAGGAGCGAAGCAGCTCTACAACATCCCTGCACCCACAAAAGCCTTCCTGGAAAACACACTTGACCACGGCCCCGTTGCAACACCGTGACCACCCTCCCAATGTGCTTTTCCATTACAAAACAGTTGACAGATTCCCATCATCTTCAGGGCAGACGGGGAAAGCAAGTGAGCAAAACTAACAGCATCACGGCACAGAGGGGATGCTCAGCACGACAGCTGGAGCAGGCTCACGGAGGCTGAGTCGAAGGCAGAGTGAAAACGCTGCCAGCGATCAGATGGGACGGACTTGCTCTGTTGCCGACACTTCTTCCCAAACGCAGTCCATTCGCTGCGACAGACTTGGGAAAAGCTCCTCCTGACTTCCAGAAGCAGCAGCTCAGAGAGGTCCACGCAGACATGGACCCAGCCTTTCTCTGAAGCATACGAAGTCGGGCACAAAGCACTCCTTTCATTTTTCCCTTGCACGCAGCAGCCCGCTCTGCTATTGCTAAGCCCCAGGTTGCTCTGCAAGCCTCCCTCCTCGTCCTGTTACCAATTTGACAGCATTTTACATGCCCAAGAAATCTAAACTGCAATAAAACCACAGTGACAAAACCAAAGCTGGCTACACAAAAAGCAGTTCCTGCCCAGCATGACTGCGCAGGGAGCATGTTAAAAGTCGTCTGGAGCAAGAGCCATTAAAATTTGCAAACATGCAGCTCTCTGCTAACTCCCCCCAGACACCAACCCCACCTCGGTCCAGACAAAGAGCCCATGGACGCCAGGGCTGCAGAATTTCCCCATAAACACTTTCATTTTAAGCCAGTTTAACTGGAAAAAGGTCAAGACCAGTAACAGCACAACATGTGTTATCGGTTAAACAAAGTTAGCAGCTATCAGTTAAACAAAGACCACTTAGGCACAAACCAAATCAAAGATCCTCTGTATTTCAGGCACCCAGATGAATCTCTAATAACTTACTAAGCCCCTGCATTTTCTGTGCAGTCTCCATGAAGTCTGCATTGTGGGGTTTTTTAATTGCACATGAATGAATTAGCCATCCAGGTAAATAGACTACAACTTAAAAAAATGGGAGCAACATAAAAAGCTAGAAGTGTCACCTACATCTCTGCTGCCCAGAGCAACTGCTGTGTTTCTGATTTCCCATCATCAAGTACCATCTAAATTATTGCCCAGTTTGTACAGACAGCCAACAGACTATTTTCTCCCCTGAAAGCTCAAATAGAGAAAACTATTAAAGACATATTTAATGATGAAGTTTGCTCTTTGCATGCTGAATGTTTTCATACTGTGTCATCTTAGGTATATAAATACAGTCAGGATTCAAATTGGTGTATTCCCACTCCAATAATGATATTTGTAGCAAAGTTTCAGCTTTGACAAAGGCTGAATCTATTCCCAACCAGTGGAATTGCTCTCACATCTTGCACAATCTGTTTTTTTCCCTGAAGTCCCCGCTTTGGACAAAGCGGATTACATAAAGACCTCAGTTTACAATTATGAACCAAAACAATCCAGTCCTCACTGCTCTGGGAAAAAGCTTGAAAATGTGACCTGTAGTGCTGGAAGACAAGAAAAGCAAATTAAGAAAAACCTCACAATGTATCATTTTTCAAACTTACCAATTTTAATGCCGATCACATTGTTCTTAAGGCTTTAATCACAATTTCGTAATGCCCTGAGGTTATGGGAACTGAAAACCACATGCTTCCACTCAAATGAGACAGCAAAACATTTTGCAAATTCATCTTTCCTATGAAGACACTCATGTTTCATCCTAATCTTTACCTCCCCACTAAAACAAAAACTTACCAAAGTCTCCCAAAGACTTACTAGCTTAAGATATGGGGAAGTGCCCCCAAAAAACTCGGCCTTTTTTCCTTTTCATTTTCTTTCCAGAGTATCAGGGTAACCCTACCCTGATTTGGAGGAGTCTCAACCTTTACCTTTATATATAAACAAAAGTGACCAGTTTTCAAACACTGGGGTCTTACTCTTCCCCATTTTCCAGGCAGACATGCAATTTATCCCCCGGACCTAACGAGCAGCATGTAAGCACAAGATGCAATTTCAAATGGCCCCAAACCACAAGTGATTCCTCCCAGATGCGGCACTGGAAATTCGGACGCGTTTTCCCCGCGGGCTGAGCGGCACCGGAGCCGGGAGGGTGCAACCCCAACACCTCCCATGACAGCTGGGGCTGTCCACCCTCCCTGACACCGGGACGCCCGTGGCACTCCCTGAAACAACCAAATTTCAGCATTCACCTCCAGAGGTAGGAAGGGAAAAGTAAGGAGAAAAAGCTAATTTCCTTTGCTCCTGAATGAATTATTATATATATTATATATAATACAGTTCCTGTCCTAAACAAAGTGTTTCTGCTGGCCTAAGCAGCATGACAGTGGTGCGTACTGGACAGGAAAAAAAAGGAGGAGAGTTACCAAGCTGCAGGTTCGTGTTTAACAATACCAGTATACCAGCCTATAT
The DNA here is from genome assembly GCA_013400195.1 of Aramus guarauna. NCBI lineage: Eukaryota > Metazoa > Chordata > Aves > Gruiformes > Aramidae > Aramus > Aramus guarauna. The sequence continues at coordinate 343,836 of VXBL01000638.1, forward strand.
GGAGCAGGAAAAAAAAGGGGGAAAAAAA
>VXBL01000638.1:343899-360109 GCA_013400195.1 Aramus guarauna
AAAAAAAAAAAAAGAATTACAGGAAACGTTAAGGGCTCCTCTCTGAGCTTTGCTACCTCACATTTTCTGCTGTCAAATCTGAAGTTAAAGCTGAAAATCCCTCCTGTGTGCACACACTTGTTCCAACACCACCAAGCTGTTACACTACTTTGCCGTTCCAATGCAGACACCCCCGAGCAGGGGGCACAGCTGCAGCCGTAAGCGGAGAGCGCCCAGGCGTCACATGGAATATATATGATAGCCATTCAGTTTTGTACACCAAAAAAAAAAAATCAAAATAATTGATTTCATAAAGAGAGAGGTCAGTGACAGTCGCTGCAGAAGGTGGTCATTTCTAAAGGTACTTTGACATGGATGTGACTGCACGCGCCCCTCCAGCACTGATACACAGCAAAAAGGGTCTGGCTTAACTAACCAGCCACGCAAACACCCCGGCTGGGTGTGGAGGTGATTTGCAGCCACCACCCAAACCCATGTGCAAAGTGGTCCCAGCCTGGCTGGGGAGCACATCCCCACCAGCACCCACACCTCCCGGGCAGCCCGGGGGAAGAAGCCCTGCCACCGTGGTTCCTGCAGCACCATCCTCTGCCAGACACCTCTGATGGCCACCGCCAGCCACCGAAAGGCTCGTTTCACCTAAGACTTAGAGGGTTTTCTTTGTGCGTCCTCTGGATAAAAGAGGGTGGATGGCAAAGACTGAAAGTAATTGTAAGTTTATTTAATTTTTGGTGCTTTTTTTAAAATTATGTAAACAAACAGAGCATCACTTCCATTCCTTGCTGGATTTTGTGAAAATGGACTGGGAATCCCTACAGCTTATTTCTTAGCACATGCTCTCAAAGTTTTTCTCTCCATCAAAAAAGTGAACTAGGCAGTAACATCAACTAGATAGTAGGAAAAAAAACAAACAAACAAGCAGAGGCTAAACTGCTTTTCACCCCTCACATTCCTGTGCAAACCCACTCCTGCAACAATCCACTCTTCTTCCACCCCAGGCCTGAAATTTTAAAACCCTGTCTGCAGAGAGAATTAGGCTGGATTTATTGCAAACACCTCCTCTAGACACTTGTAAAGCAATCTGAGAGCACCTAATGGATTTAGGATTTAGCTAAATTGGTGCAACACAATAAAGAGATTAAGAGCATGGTCAATCACAAGCAATTGAGTTAGCGCATCCTTAAAAAGCTACTAGCCATCAGTAAGGTCCAAGAGTAACAACCAAGCAGGGAAAAAGGAAAACAGAAAAGCAGGGCAGAGGTTGGGATGTCCTCCAGCAGAGCCTGGGGAAAGTCTCTAAGGAGCTGGCACAGGGCAGCCGGCAACGCAGGGATGCAGAGCTGCCCTCGCCCTCCTCCCAGTTGGCACCTCTGCATCCTTTGTGCACATGTCCTGGTTTCAGCTGGGATGGGGTTAATTTTCCTCCTAGTGGCTGATACAGTGCTGTGGTTTGGATTTAGGATGAGAATTATGTCAATAACACACTGATGTTTTGGTTGTTGCTGAGCAATGCTTACACTAAGTCAAGGACTTTTCAGCTTCTCACACGGCACTGCCAGGGAGGAGGCTGGGGGTGCAGAAGAAGCTGGGGGGGGGCACTTGGCCAGGACAGCTGACTCCAACCGGCCAAAGGGATATTCCATACCATATGATGTCATGCTTAGTATATACCCTGGGGGAAGCTGGCCAGGGGTTTAGACTGCAGCTCAGAAACTAGCTGGGCATNCAGAGGTTGGGATGTCCTCCAGCAGAGCCTGGGGAAAGTCTCTAAGGAGCTGGCACAGGGCAGCCGGCAACGCAGGGATGCAGAGCTGCCCTCGCCCTCCTCCCAGTTGGCACCTCTGCCTCCTTTGTGCACGTCCTGGTTTCAGCTGGGGTGGAGTTAATTTTCCTCCTAGTGGCTGATACAGTGCTGTGGTTTGGATTTAGGATGAGAATTATGTCAATAACACACTGATGTTTTGGTTGTTGCTGAGCAATGCTTACACTAAGTCAAGGACTTTTCAGCTTCTCACACGGCACTGCCAGGGAGGAGGCTGGGGGTGCAGAAGAAGCTGGGGGGGGGCACTTGGCCAGGNCTGGGGGGGGCACTTGGCCAGGACAGCTGACCCCAACCGGCCAAAGGGATATTCCATACCATATGATGTCATGCTTAGTATATACCCTGGGGGAAGCTGGCCAGGGGTTTAGACTGCAGCTCAGAAACTAGCTGGGCATCGGTGGTCTGCAGATGGTGAACAGTTGTGCTGTGCATCGCTTATTTGGGATATTCTATCATTATTCTCTTCCTTTTCTGTCCTATTAAACTATCTTCATCTCAACCCACGAGTTTTACCTACCTCCCTCCCCCCATTCTCTCCTCATCCCACTGTGGGGGGGAGTGAGTGAGCAGCTGTACGAGTTAAACCACAACAAAACGCTGTGGAGAGACCGTCTTTCCCAGGCACATACCACCACCACGTGTCTCTGCAACAGCCAAGGTAGCAATTTTAAGGTAGGAAACCTTTGGCACCATGAAGCATTTGGTCCAAGCTCATCTGTATAAGAAAGAAAACATTCTTCTACTACTGGTAATTTAATTTTGGAAAATGTACTCAGAGAATAAAAAAAAAATTTGAACTAGCACATTACTGGATGCAGACTCATTACCACAGGTGACCATCTACAAAAACACCTTCAGGATCCAGCCAAGACTTTGCAGGATCATCTCAAAGCCTCACCTGACCTCACTATGTTTCACCAGATGGTGTCACAACAAAATGCCACGTGAGGCTGAGTCCAAGAGTTTCACATGTTCTGCATGTGCAGGGTCTTTCTGGAGCTCAGCAAGGTACATTTTTTCTGGCTTTCACTGCATATTTCCACGTTCTTCCCAGAGTTCTCTTCCCTTCCAGCTCTGCTTCAGCGCACTTTGCCAGGGGATGCAGGGAACAGATTACACACCAACCTCTCTGCCCACGGGCAGCTCTCCTCCAGCTGGGCCAAGACAGGGTCCAGGGAGGTCTTTGGGTGGTAGAAAGTGATTCAACTCAGGAAGGTTACAGCAACAAATTCTATCAGCGCTTAAACAGCTCAGCACCACCTCGCGTCGGCTGCAACGCCTTCCAGCCTGATTTCCAAGAATAAGGTCATGAACAGGTTTGTCAAACTGGTCTTTTTTGCAGTCCAGGAAAACACACGCATCATATTCTGGTTTCATGTTCATGGAGGCTCTACACAAGAGCAGAGCCAGCCTCTACCTATCAATCACGCTCCTTCCTGCACCATTTGTTTCTGAGCAAACAGAAGCACTAATAGCCTTCCTCCTCCTAATACACTGAAACTGCACATCTTTAGTTCAAACAAGTCCTATACTATTTCTATTAGCCTTCGCCCATATATAAGCTATCTTCATCTTAGAAGAAGCCATCCATTTCAGAATAATTATTTTTCAAACAAGTTGCAATGAAAGGTTTCCCCTCCACAGCTCCAGTTCCACATGAGAACACAAGTATCCAAATATTTTGGTTATTGGAATTATATAATAATAGCCTAGCTTATTGCTTCATTTTGTATAAAACTTAGTGAAGCTCCCAGGCATTTACACCACCAGCAGTCCTTCCCTTACTGTAAAATCTTTTTTATTGACAATTCAATCATGTCAGGTTTGGAACAGTAGACGCACTGATTTGATCAGCTATCATTGGATTTACAATATATAAATGACAGCACCATATCTGGCCCGCGTCGCAAGCAGCTGCCTTTTATCGATTTATATTCTACTAGCAAGGAAGAAAAATTGCAGCACAATGTAGTGGTATAGTCTCAGATCAATACCAATTTTTTTCTTAATGACACGAAGGCCAAGATAAGGACAGCATAAGTCAAAGCCAGACAGATCAAATTTGCCCGATATCCCTTTCAATTACTGAGGTACATACGCAGGGATATGTAGCATTAAAGCTGAGAGGAACATTATCAAAACGCTTTAAAATTACAACAGGCTTACAAGGTTGCCTAACGTCCCCACCGGCCCTGGGAATCGTGATGGAGAGCCCGGGGCTGCCCGGCTCCGTCAGCCACCGCGCTGCCCTGCCAGCCCTCCACGCCGGCAGGCTGAGGCTCCCCGGAGAGCGTGCAAGACCAGCTCCACTGCCATGGCACAAGGGACTCCAGCATGGCACTAACAAAGCCAGCAACAGTCACGGCCACTGATATTTGCTCCGTGGTCGCAGCTTCAGCAATGCCTGGTGCACCAGGATGCTGGCACAACGTCCCTGGTTTGCTGGGAACCACCGAAGCACCACCGATGCAAATAAAAGAATGGGGCAAAAAAAGCAGCAGATAGCGTTTAAGTATTCCTCCTAGGTCTCCTCTGCGGGTTTAACCCTTCTGTGACAGCCTGGGTGCAGCGATGACGGTGTGCAGTGCCACCTCCCCACCTCTCGGTAAATGACGCACCTACCTCCAGGCATCACCCCGAAGCGACCAAGGAGGAGGGAGTGCAGGTACGCACTTGTTGAGATCCTGCCCCCACTCTGTGCCAACCAGCCTGACCTCACATCACCTATGGGGCCATACGTTTAGCCTGGCAGCAAGAGAAGCCCGTCTGACAACGTGCTCCTCTTCCCAGCACGCTGCACAGCCCCGGCGGGCACGAGGCAGCTCAGGCACGTTTCCAGCCGCTGCATGGAGCGCCAGCATGGGCTTTGGGCTCTTCAGGATAATGCATCTCTCTCTCAGGTCCAACCCATCAATAATAGAAAACTCCTAATTATTCCAGCAGTGCCAACATCTCATAAATTCAGTCATTGCTTAATGAGAAGTTATGAGCAAGCCCTTTCTTCATTAACTCGTCTGTGAGACACAGGAAAAGAAACTTCTCAGCCTAAACCCTCCACACTTAGGCAGCTTAAATTCCCATTCTTAATTGGCAGCTGGAAAGCAGAGCTGTCATGATTTATACCTCTCCTGTACTCCAAGTTTTGATAATTACAAGTTCTGCGTGGATCATGATTAATCTATTTGCACTGTATGAATTACAAACCCAAACACGTGTGAATTTTCATTTCCAAATGCTAGCTCAAGTACGGGCAACGTGACAGTGAAATGGGTGACAAAGTACAAGTCAGCCCAAGGCTGCAGTCGAAACAACGGTGCCTGAGATCATGCCTGAAATCTAGTTTGGGAGATTAAAAAATAAAAATAATTAAAAAAAGCAGTTTAAAGTTTTCTCCCTCCTCACTTCTTCTCTGGAGGCAGAAAAGGGCAAAAGCACTTAGATAATTATTAATTTATATGACCTTGATGTGTATGCATTCCTCATCTTTTTAAAATGCATTTAGAGCAGCTGGTGTAAAAGCACCGTTTAACCAAGGTGTGTGCACATGCACACAGTTAACAAGACGACACATTTTTTAAAAGGTAAGTGGGAAGGAAATGAAATGACTCTTGCTGATTATTCCCGTAAAATCAGACACCCCTCTCTCCTAACTGGTGCAGTCCTTGGGTGCTGTGAGCTTGCCCACGGTGCTGACTGCTGCGGGAAGACAGAACCAGCTTCTGGCCACGGAGCCCGGCGGTGACCAGCCCTGGGGCACCCGGGTGGCACGGAGAGGACCCCCGAGAGAAACAGGGGAGCAACTCACCGCACTGACAGCCGACGCACAAAGGGGCCGGTGGTCCCGCTGCGCGATATCCCCACCCAAGCACACGGTACCCCGGCGTTTCACAGCCCAGCGCGGCCATCGTCGTTCTGCTCCTTGTCCCTTTCAGGTGCTGCCATGTCCAACGCTAAGATTTCCAAAGACAAATGGAAATGGGGACCGGCTTCAACAGGCACAGCCAGCCTTCCCAAAAACCCAGAAACACAGGGATCAGCCTCGTCACCATCAGCCCACCTGGAGACTACAGACTTCCAACTTCTTTTTTCAGAGAATAACTTCACTATAACATACGTAGCATTTGGGGTAACCCTGGGTTTTTTCCTCCCCTTCTTTTCATGAAGATTGCAATCTATCCTATATAACAGTGCATCCCTTTAGTGCAATTACTCTGAAAAAAATTGCCATGCAGCAGGGAAACTTTTCATTTGACAGTGGCCACATTCCAAGAACGACTGAAAATGTTACTTCCACCCTGAAAAACAAACACCAATTTTTAATTGCCTAAAAGGACGAAACAATTTCAAATTCTGTGGAGAGATTTCTTCTTTGGAATAAATATTTATTGATACCTACACCCCACCTACTTAGTCATTTACTTTTTTAAAAATATGCACATTTTAAAATGGGTTTACTTTTTCCTCTGTCATAAAAAATGCAGGCTACATTTCTCATTCATGAGGGTTTCATTTTTAATCTGCCATCTCAGACAGGTTTGGTCTGCATTTGTGGCGAGGACAGGCATGAGAAAAATAAAACTTTGCTTTTAGAAGATTGAAAAAAAATTTGAAATAAACTCTAAGCTTCCCCACTGTGTTTGCCTCAGAATCCCACAAGTCCTTGTGGCAGCAGATGCAATTTGATGTTCATACCAGGTCCTTGAATCTCATTGTTCCCAGAGCACATTAACTTGACATTTCGAAATATTGTTTCTGAAACCCATTTGAACATTAAGAAGTTCCTGGCTACTTCTGATCTGCAGAGCAGCAACAAAAAATGAGGTTGATAATTAATTTCTCCCCCCCTCAGAAGAAAAATAAAAAAGTCAACCTCCCATGAAAGCTTTCCCTGGAAAACGGCAAAGCGCGTCCCACGAACGCAGCAGCAGAGATATAAGGCGAGTGCCGCGGCCGTGCTGACTCTCCATTCCTCCAGCGGCGCGGTGTGAAGCGTGTGCTGGGCAAGACAGCTCCTTCCCGGGTTTTGGGGTGCACCTCGCATGCAGAGCACACTGGCTTGGGCTGCCCGCCTTGCACACTCACCGCAGCTGGTTGTTAGATTTCTGCTGAGAGGCACAAGACCTGAGCGTGCGCGCACCCGCGTGCAACATCAGAACAAGGCATCTCAGCCCGGCGTCTGCCCGGACAGGGAAGGCGCTTACCCCAGCCCAGGGCCGTGGAAGGGCTTAGTGACATGCTTGAGCCCACTGTTTGCAAAGGATTTGTCCAGGATTTCCCCAGCTTCTGGAACTGCTGCCCTGAACACGGAGAAAAGGAGTTACGCCACATCTGCCGGGTGCACGACGGCGGCCAAGCACCCGCGGCGAGGGGGGAGCGGTGGCACCCGCGGAGGGCTGAGGGGGTGCGCGCTTGTGGACAGAGCAGTTACCTCCCACGGGGCTGCACCGCAGGGACGGCTGAGCGCTTATTAAAAGCTTTCACGTGATTTCTGGATTCTTCCTTTCCGCCCCAGGCACCCCCATACCAAAGTATTACAGATAAAAATTACAGCTCAAACAATTTACTAACTAACAGAACAGCATTAAAACAGCTAATAGCATTTTGCAAGTATCCTAGCTGGCTGATAATAATAATAAAAAAAAATCCCCAAGTGTGGAAAGCTGCAAAGCACAAAGTGCAAGTTGGGACAGTCGCGTGGGGCAGAGCCAGCTTTTGGATACATCCTCAACCTCCTCCTCAGCAGAGGACATCAGCCCATTAAACTCAGAGTCCAATTCCTAACCTACGCAGCTACCACATCGATTGCAGGGCGTCTGCGGCTGCCAACTTTAGCACAGGAGACCAGAGATTATCCTTCAGACCGGAAGATCTGCTTGATGCTTCCCAGTTGCATCCTTTTCCCCTCCATGCCCTGCCTCTCCCTCACTGGAAGGGGAAATGTCCACTTGACCCATGTCCAAGATCAGCCCACCTTTGAGCCTTCCCTGCCCCTTGCTGGTTTTGCACCTCTCCCCCAAGGGCTCAATCCAGAAGCAACGTAGAAGACACTGACATGGGGAATAAAAAGGCAGCGTGTCTTCTGTGCTCTGGCAAGAAGAGGAGAGGAAAAAAGTCTGGCTCCTGCGTTGCCACAGGTCTGAGGCATCATTCACGCAGTTTGCTTCAACTGCATCGTCATCAGGACTTCCTGAACAGGATAGTGAACCTAACACTGCAGGATGGCAACTGTAGATATATTGCATTTAAAAATAAATGTTTTGCAGTCTAGCAGGAGGGATGCCAGGGTGATTTTATCACCTACACACTGAAGAATGCCCAGGGCTAATAAGCTGCTAAGAGAAATGCTGGAAACTTGCCTTGGCAGGAATCTCTCTTCCTCATCTCTCCACAAAGAGCTCATGGATCAAATGGCAGCCCAGCAGTGTGGTACAAAGAGGTCTTTAATACCCTTCTGGCTGCAAAAGGGACCTCGGAGCAGATAAACTAATACCTCCCCATGCAGCACTGAACTGCTGTAGGGATGAGGCAGCCATCCCAGCTTGAGGGGCAGGGGCTGTCCCCAAAACCCACCATCCTGCAGCTTGGAGGAAGGCAACAGAAATGGGATGCAACATCAGAGCAGCCCCCAGGCTGCTCGAGAGCACACAAGGGGCTGAGCAGAGTGGGATAAAAGCAGCAAGCCAGCAATTGTTAGCCAGTTATTGTTCTCAGTAGGGCAATATATTTTTTATTTAAAAAAAAAAAATCTGAAATCTATTTCTTGGAAGACGCCCAAGGAGATACTGAACAAACTGAATTAACAATCCTGTGGTTCCTCCTGTCTGAAGGTCATGAAGAAACGTGCTCTGGAGCACTTCTGTCCCCCCGCGGTACCCACACTCTGTCCCCAGCCCTGGGACACCTTCAGGTTAGCAAAGGGCCAGGAACAAGAACCACCAAGGTGGGCTGAGATGCCTTCAACAAAGAGATGAGGATGTAAGAAGAGGTAGAGCGCAACACATAGAGCTGGGTACAGGGCAGAGGAGAGACAGAAGAAAGTCCGCAGCAAGAACTCTGTGCTGCTTGCTCATCCTCTGCCTCCAAGGAGAACAGACCTAATCCCACAGCCACCTTCATCTGTGCTGCTGCACCATGCTGCTCGCGGCGCTGTTATTGTGACCTGTAATGGCAACTGATAATTGTTTCCTCCGCTTTGAGCAGAAGGGGTACCAGGAATTTTTAAACAAGGGTTAATTTCTGGCTTGTAGTACCAACAGAAAACTGAACCCAAAAAGTCTAGCAAAGCAGCAAGTACATGTTCTGCTGAGTCCACCCAGCTGTGCCTGGGGAAAGGGGAATTTATTCCCTTTGCATCCTTTGCAAAACAAGGCATAAACAGCCTTTACTCCTGTCCACACACACCACTCTGCTTGCAGTTAGTTTAATAGTGTAATTCTTAATTCAGGCACACACATGAAGAGTGCAAGATACTGTGTGCAGAAAAGTGGTATTTACTTATGGAGATCATTTTTGCAGCTGATGGACTAGAACTGCTCCCACTGTGTGCTCTAAGGCTATACTACTGACAGCACAGGCATTTTCCTGCTTTTCCTGTATTTCCTCTAAATCCCAAACAGATGGGTTTGCTGGATGGTTAGTCACCCGAATCTGCCACATTAGAAGCAACAGGAACTGTAATCCAGCCCAAAAATCCACCTTGTCCTTCATAAAGCTTCTTTCAACAGACTCCCTGAATCCACCTCCAACACTGCCAGGTGAGCGATGCAAGACAGAATAGCTGTCCCAGAACATACAGGAAAGTTATTCAGAAAGAAAGCATATGTTTTCTTCACTTTAAAAAAAAAAACAAACCACACCAAAAAACAGGAGTACGGTTTGCTCAGTCCAATAAACGGCACGTGCTGAGTTACATCAGTACCTGCAAGTTCCCACCGACGGATCCTCTCTGAGGTAGCTCCGCACTTCAGATTTGTTTTCCTATCAGGAAACAAAGGCTGTGGGGCTAAAGCCGAAGTTTGGCTGCCAGCATTGCCTCTGTGTTCTCCATTATCAGATTCAGACACATTTGTTCTTACTGAGCTTAATGATGAACAGACTAGCTGTGATTGCCAATACCCCATCAACTGCTCTTCCTTGTGTACCAACACCCAAAGCCACCCTCCAAAGAAATATGCTAATATCTGTCATTCAGCTGAGAAAAAAGTGGATCTAAAATGTTATTAAGGACAAACAACCCCGGCTCTTTGGAGGGGGGCTGAAGTTGATGGCTGACAAACAGCCGGCTACATAAATGTGTCGAACTTATCAAGATGAAATGTGTAATTGCGCACACACGAGGCCACATATGGGGCATTCCAGCGCAGCCAGCCATCTGCAGGAAGAGAATATTTTAATTTCACTCATAAAAGGAAAAAAAGGGCATTTCATAATTTCCCCTCTCTAATTTTGGTCTCTTGCATCAATTTTTACTAACAATTCCAAGACAGACAACACGTGCTTTGGTTTGTAAAGCTTTCTTCCTCTTATGGTACTGAAATGAAGCTTTTTAAAACGGGGAGCTGTGATTTTGGACCTGCTCAGCCCCGTAACCACCAAGCAGCACAGGGCAGAAGCTGTGAAACAGAGTGAGCAACAACTTTTAGACAAATATTCTATTTTAAGCTCATTATTAGCAGGGCAGGTTCTCCCTTCTCAATAGTTATTATTCAAAGAAGCCAAATATAGACCCTTCTGTGATGCAAAGAGATAAGGGGAGGAAGAGAAGGATGCTGTCTGATTTAGCTGACATCTGGCTAGTGGTCCAGCACCCAACAGCTGCCTTGCACTGAAGAGCTGCAGCCCAAATTACAGACTACATTCTGCTCTCTTACACCAGTCACACAAATGTCAGCATAAGTGGTATTTTGGGTATAAATCCAGGCAAAGTTTGATGCAAGTTTCCCAAGAATTATTCCACTTTAAAGTAACTTTCCCCTCTTACACTTTCTCCCCTGGCCAACCTCAATGCTCCAGAGAGATCCAATTCTATTTCATACCCACTAGTCAAAAAAATTTCAGACAGGCTTGAGCAAAACTGCTGTAATTAAGCAGCCTTCTCAGGAAGCCTGACTTCACTAGCACAGGCAGCAAAGCGAGTGCCTGCAGTCCCTGTTAAAATGAGTAATGGCTATCCAAAGAGCAAATGCTGCCCAGGACTGCTGATTCCTTCCCCCACCTTCACCAGCCCCATGGCATCTAGCAAGCTGTGCTATTGGGATTTTTTTTATTTTTTTTAATTCTTTTTATGTGATACCTCAGTTAAAACGTAACCACAGCGAGTCCCTTCAGCACTTGAAGTGCAAGCATCTGTCAAAATGACAGCAGAAGCAGCGTAATCCCCTTCGGTTTGGATAAACCAAGTTATAAAGCATGAGCCTCCCGGCCGCTGCCGGCTCCGACGTGCAAGCGCTGAGCCGGAGCTCCCTGCGCGGTGAGGCTGGAGCCAGCGATGCTGCCGCGCTCCAGGAGCTGATGAGAGCACTTGAAGGGGCAACGTGGTGGTACACATCTGGCCACCCTGCGCTCTCCAAATGCCATCGTGACCCACAGCACAAGGGAATTTGGGCTCAGCAAGTTTTAATGGAGAGGCAGATGAGAGTCTGGGATCTTCCTCGGAGCAGAGCCCCCCCGCCAGCGTGCCCGGAGCCCCCTCACCAACAGCACCCAGAGCAGATGCTCCCCGGGCAGCAAAGGTACAAGCAAGGCGGGTTGGAGCCTCGCTCCACAGTGACAAGATCAATGCAAACGGGGGGGCAAAGCAGCTCAGAGCAGAGCTGGGTTTGGGACAGAGGTGGCTTGTGCTGCAGCAGAGGGTTTATGGTCACCAAAGGATGTGCTCACCGTGTGCCCACCCAAAGCAGGAAAAAAAGTCATTAGGCTAAAAATCAAGATCATGTAATAAAAACAAGGCAGACTCATTTTATTTGTCTCCTGACATCTTAGGCTGTAAGACAAGACTGAGTTGGGTTTTCCAGCCTCTCTTTGCAGTTACCCAGCCTAAGCTTTTGTTTGGGGGGGGGGAACCCACACCCTTCATTAACTGCATAAGACAAGGACTTTCTTTTAACAGCATACCAAGTGCTGTAAGAAAGCCACCACTGCTGTTAACCAATAAGCTCTCAAGTGTCCAAATGGAATTAAATTATCTTTTTAACGGCTAAATTCACAACAGCACCTGACTTCATGAACAGTTCCACCAGTTTCAAGAGAAATGCTCCAACTTCTGTGGCACTGCAGGCTGGAAAAAGCTTCGGCGCTGTTAGGAAGCCAGTTGGGACTTGGTATGCAATCTGCATTTTAAGCCATGGGAATGACAAGCTTTGCTAAACCCTGACCTCGACAGCCATTGTGCATTCATAAGGGATTTTATCTCAATGTCATTTAATACTCTATAATTATCGCAGCATTCAACAGCACCCAACTAGTTGCCATGTTTATTTTCAGCCTACAGTAGTTAGTTATTAGAGAACAATTTTATTTCACTTTTTTAATCCTTCAAAATGAATAAAGAACCACCACACCCCCACCTACCTGCAAACCAGGATAAAAAGAGGAGGGGATAGGAATACCAGCAACCAAAGCCTCAGACCACCAAAACCAGGTGTCACATTATTAATAGAATTTCTTTCATACACTTGTCTACATCCTTTAACTTAAAAGCCTTTGTCTTCATTGCAGAAAATTATAAGGAAAACTCACAAACTTGTGTAGCCAACTCATTCTGGCGTGCCAAACTGCCACTGAAAACATAGCACCCGGGTCTCTACACAGTGATGACCAACCTTACCTTCTCCTGCCTTCCTGCAGTTCTCTGCTTCTGTACAGAAATACATGGAACCCCCGAAGTGCTGACTGCAGCCACAACAGCAGGGCGAGGAGACGCACTGAACAACAGCAAGCACGACAAATTTTTGGGAGCTCGGAGCCACGCCTTTGGGCAGCCACCACTCCCCCCATCCATCGTCAAGCAATTGTTTCACATAATTAGGTTTAAGAGATATTTATGGGCAGACATTTTGGGAGTCACCTCCTCAAGCCCACCGGAGGCTGGTGGGAGAGCTGCTTGGGCAACGACGCTCCAGGATCATGCACCCAGAGCTGCGTGCCAGCTCGCTGGTCCTTGCCATGGGCCACCCAAGGTCTCACCTGAGGACAGATATGGGACATCTGCCTGAATAAGGAGAGGGATTGGACATGCTTTACTTCCACCATATCAGTTTTTCCGCCCGCAAGATAAAAATATATTTTTTAACATATTCCTTGCAATACAACTGAATGAGACAAATCAAGTTGCTGCCGACTTCTTCATCAGTTTTCCCCAGCAAAACACAACTACGTATGAAATAAAATTCATTGCATAGATTCTGTGCCGTGCCAGGAGGCCACCACAAATCCAGGCTCCTGTGATTAAAGCCTCTCTGGTGACAAGCCAAGACAGACCCCCAGACCCCCAGTCCTTCCACCACAGCCGACCTGGGGCTGTGAGCAGACAGGCAAGGCACGTTTGAGTTGGAGAACGAGGAAAGCAGCAGTATTGGGAAGTTGGGTGGTTTTTACGTTACCCTTATGCATACTGAGCTAAAGAGTGAGACAAATATGAACGCTATTATATTTTGATCACAAGTTAAACAGAAAAGAAGCATGCTCTTCAGAAGGGAGTGCTACAGAAAAGTAAATAATGAGTCACATAGCCAGAAACAGGCTTAGATCAAAGAGAGGTTTACAGACAAACTAGACAGTTCAGTGCAGATAAGTGTAGAGTAATGATGACTTTGATGAGTCTTTATCACACATGCCTCAGTGTCAATGACTGCAAGAAATAACAAACGCGAGAGGAAGGCTCCACTGACACTTGTGTACATCATTAATGAAGAATGAGAAATTGAAAACAAACATCCCAGCACTGAGAACAAGCACGAGGAAGCTGCATTTGAGGAAACTCTGGGAAGTCCCAAAGTCGGAAACGCACCACACAAAACAGCCTTTGAAATGTTCATATGTCACCCCAAATATCAAACACCTTTGCATTAGGCATGGATGTTCAAGGTACTGCTCACTGGAGGATGGTGTCAGAGGCAGAGATTCATCACATTTAATGATGTCAGGATGAAGCTTAATATTTCACAGTTATGTGCAGTTAGACATTACTATACCTAGTGAGCCCTATATGGCCTAAATAATTTTTGTTAACTCATGCATTTTGCACATAGCATCTGGTAATCATTTAAAGCTGGTTCTATTGGTTTAACTGGTGCCCCCTGTAAACTTACTGACCCAAGTTATCTCAGTAAGTCGACGAGAAAAATTCATGCGTCTGAACAGCACCAGTTAAATCAATAGCAAACCACCTTTCCATGTAAACCCTCCAACTCTCAGGTAGGTAACTTAAACTGCAACCCCTGCCCCAAGAAGGCAGCTGGACCACATGAGCTCCAGACATCCTTTCCAGCTTAAATTATTCAGTGAACAGACTGGAGAGGTCATACCTAGACTGGAGGCTCCTAAGGGGCAGATTTTTTTTCCTCTTATGCCTGTNTGCCCCAAGAAGGCAGCTGGACCACATGAGCTCCAGACATCCTTTCCAGCTTAAATTATTCAGTGAACAGACTGGAGAGGTCATACCTAGACTGGAGGCTCCTAAGGGGCAGATTTTTTTTCTTCTTATGCCTCTGTTTAACCCCCAGTAACTCCGTACTCCTCCAGCAACTCAGCACACTGAATTTCTTGCACGGTCTCCCACGTTTCACATTGTATATTCACCATAAGAATATTTTACAGTCTCTCCTACTACTGAATCACAAAGTCCCGTCCAGGCTGGGCCAGTTTGAATCACAGTTTTTATTTGTATGTGTGAATATGGAAGAGAGGTCTGCCGAGGCACAGCCACTCCTGAGACCCAGGCACTGCCCTCCTCCTCCCTCTGCACTGGCACAACCCTTCTCGGCATCCCACCGCCTCCCAACACCATTCAGTTTTCTGCACTTCAAAAATTCCCAAAAAAAGACAACACACACAAGCACCTGGACGGAAAATTTATGCCAAGTGACAATCAGGTGGTCCTACTTTCACACCTCCTCCAGCAGACCCAGGACACAGCACGGGGTCCGCAGATTAAAACCCACGGCTCGAGACAGAGCCCAGGGACATTTCTGCAGACTGGCTGCTATTTCCACGTGAACCGAGGGACGTCAGAAGCCTCACAAAAAGGCAGCAAGGTTCACGTTCCCACCGGAGAGGACTCCAGAGCAGGGTGCAGCACAGCGCACGCAGCATCCCAGAGCCCGGCAGGCAAACAGGGCTGGGCGTGAGGACAGCACAAAACCCGCGGGCCGTTGTCCTCTACAATAGAACTGCCATCCCTGGCTATCAGCGTTTAGAGAAGGAAAGAAAACAGCCTCGGCATAAAAGAGGATTAGCTGATTTTTGCAAATCATCTTCTCCCTGGTCAGTTGCTCAATGAACAGCAGACACCAAAACTCCCAGAGAGGGCGGCTGTAAGAGACATTGCTACTTACAGGAGGCTATCGCTCCACCGCCTGCACCGAGGAGCCGGGGTGCACCTCAGCACCCCAGGCTGTCCTGGGACGGTCCTTCTTAATGCTCCCTCCTCTGATGGAAGAGGGAATTCTCCTAGGCCTGAATACTGCCTCACTGGGGAGGTTAAAAAAAACACTTGAATTTCTGGAAGACAAGACTAGAATTCAAGATCATCTCGACAAATTGGAGAGAGGATTCAATTAGCTCAGAGAGCCCAGGGTTGTCCTCCACCAGGACAGCAGGAGACACGTGGACCAACAAACACAAGGGTGGGCAGGAACACAGCAGAAAAAGCATCCAAGGCTGCTCACGGGGCAAGAATCGCAGGCACAAGTGGAGATGCTGAGTGCCACGTATAAGACAGGAGAATATTGTTCTGCTCTGCAAAGGGCAAAATATTAACTGAATACTGAATCCACTCTGTTGTGCCAGATGTTAATGAAAATGCAAGAGAACTACAAGAAATCCAAAAGAAAATGCAAGAGAACTACAAGAAATCCAAAAGAAAATGCAAGAGAACTACAAGAAATCCAAAAGAAAGCTCCAAGAATAGGGGCTGGTTTAGGAAACAAATTGTAGGGTTCATACTAGACTGCAGTTTGTAAAGCTAAAGTAAAGCTGGTTTCAAGTTTATTGATAGTGTTCACCCCATCCTTTGTACAGCTTTCCATCAAGATGCACTTTTAAACAACGTTAAACAGATGCCTTTTTGCCCCAGATCTGTAACACATGCTTTTGTCTTCTCTAAACAGCTCATTCCTAGAAGCTTTGTTTTTAATAGCCATTAGGGAAGAGAGGGGAAGGGGAAAAAAAAAA
>VXBL01000638.1:360117-398862 GCA_013400195.1 Aramus guarauna
ACCAATAGGGAAAGAGGGGAAAAAAAAAAAAAAAAAAAAAAAAGACATCAACACTTCCCAAGTCTCACTCTGGGTCTCATGATGTAAGGGATGGGAATCCAGAGGCCAGCAACTCCAGAGTATCGCTTCCGAGACCAGACTGCCTCATCAGCCAAGGGAAAAAAAAAATAAAAAAATCAGTATCTATTTACAGACCAGCCTGTGAGCAAGTCATCCATGAGTTAGAGACCTGCAAGAAATAATTCTGGTATTTAACACAAGACACACGATGCAAAAGCAAAAGACAGATTATGTGAAAAAGTTAATTTCTGCTGCATCTCCTCCTTCCTCTCCTCCCTGGAAAAAGCACAGTGAGGCGCAGGCTAGAATACGCGTAATTCCTCCTCCCGGGAACTGCCAGTGCAACGCTTAACAATTGTATTTGCTGACCGGTCTGCGGCAGTGTGTGGCTCCTGGGACCGAGACACTCATCTATCAGCCCAAGTGTTGCCAGGCAGCCCACGAGGACCATGTCATTCAGTGCAAGGAAGTCACTGGAGCATCCTGGATACGTTCCTGGTATCGCTCCTCTTGCAAAACAAGGCAGAAATGTCAAGATGTAAAAATCCACCTCAATACAGCCAACACCTTGGAGTCTCAGACATAAAAACTTGTTATTAGGAAGCTGTCGTGTGAGCCATGGCAATGCAATGTTTGTACTGTCTTTATACACTGAAGGTTGCTTTCTGGGATTCTTTTTTTCCCCTATAGGACTGACGGTGGGGGAAAAAAAAAAAAACCCAACAACATTTTGGAGATAAATTCTACATAGCTTCTCCAAACACAGATGGCTCATCCACACTGCTGGGTGATCTGAGCCAAAGAACCAGTCCTGGTCCTTGTGCTAAACGCTGCGGGCTGGCTTGCACACAGACCCCCCCGACCAAGTGCCCCTCTGCTCCTGCCTCCAGCAAGTCTCTGATCCGCTTCAGTCCAGGGACGGGAACAAGCGAAGAGACGGGGTGTGACCTGGGGTACCACCAGCCTTACGCAAAAGCAACACAGCGAGGAGTTAAAAAAAGGAAAGTATTGAACCGGCAGCGCAGGAGCACCCACAGCTGTGTCTCACGGGATGGGAACCCCCCAAAATCCATTAGCAAGCAAATACGATGAGCACCAAAGGGAGCACCCCAAAGCCCAAAGGCAGCTACAGTGTTAACTCTCACATTTAGAAATATTATACAATTTCTTACATTGCGACAATCCTCCTCCCCCTACAGCCAGAGGAGGAGGCCAGGCACGCTCTGCCTCTTGGTTTTGACTGTCTTTCTGGTGGAAAACGTTGTTCAGTGAAAGTCTGGGGGTGGTTTTGAGTGCCATGCCAGCAGTTGCCTAAAGTAATTGTTACTTGCCATACAAATTTTATCTAAACAGCAGCAGAGTAGCATTTACCAGAGACGTACACCCCTGGAAACACACAGGTACGTGGTATGGCAAAGTGGTACCTGTTATCTGAGGCAGCGTATGCTCTCGCTTACAAACATTAACATCTTGGTTACAACTCATTTGTCTTCCTTACTGCCCTGCTACACTGGGAAAAAAAAATGACCTCATGTTATGCTAATTTAATCAATATTTCATGCAAGGCAGATACAAGTTTAGATGGTCTGTCCATATGCAAATTTGAAATATAAAGCAAAGTTCCCTTTAGCACACAGTCTGGCATTAGCAAGCTATTTCACAGGAAGGGAATTTTCAGTAAATTGCACATTTAAATTCCATGTTATGGGAAGTGGTTTCCCTTAGTTCTTCCAACAGTCACCTCCTGCTATTAATGACCACAAGCAATGCAGTGACCCTTATAACGTCTGATTTCACAGCAAATATTTTAATTTCTGAAGGTGAAATGTGAGATGTACTCTCCTATAACACTTATCTTTATGGCTCTCTTAATTCTTTAGAATTTATAGTCTCCACTAAAAGCACACAGAACATAATTGAAATAGATTTTCCAAGATATATCTTGATTATTTTAACCTACCTTTCCTTGTTAGCCATTTATATTATCTTATTCTAACACAGGAAAAACGTATTTTCACACTAAGAGCTTCACCAGCAGCTTTTTTAAACTTAAAAAAATTAATGGCACTTTTAAAAAAACATTGGTTCTGACGGTAAAGATTTCCAGAAATCAAGACTTGAGTGAGGGCTTTATAGCCCCAAACATTTTCCCATTTCATCCAAATGAATCAGTCTCTCAAAGGCATTAACAATTCCTTGAAATTATGTCTCAAAACAAAATGTGCAATTTTTACAGATGGTAGAAACGTATGAACACGACATTGTAACGAGAGTCTCCAGCATGAGGAGAACAATTGCGATCCCAATCAGCCCTGAGGATAGGAAAACAGCATTTTCCAAAAATCCTTCCCATTCACAGGAGCCCCACTGTGCCCTGGGAGAGACCACCACACCTCCGAGTTAGAGACAAAGTGGACACGTGCCCAGTAGAAACCACGGAGGTGAATTTAAGCTTGCGGTTAGGTAAAAGGGGGACCCGAAAGCCCCCCCAGATCCCTCCACCTTACTACATTGCATCTGTTAGCCAGGGAGACACAGCATCATCGAGACTGGCTCTGCAGCCCACTAAACTCCTCTAACTGTTTTGCATTGTTGTTTTATGTGGTTTTTTTCCTCCAGGAAAAAAAAACACTGAGACAAAAAGAACAGTTTGAAGAATGAATGTTTTTTCCAGTGTTATCACTGCAGCAATAGGCACATATGGAAACTCAATGAGAGCTCAGTTCTGATTTATGTTTGATATTTCATTTAATTGAATTTTGCCAGAAAACTGGTTTCATTATTGAGAAATGGACCTCCCATCATGCAAAGGGGGGCGGGGGGGGAATCAAATGCTTAAACTCTGCCTCATTTAGCAGTGACACTTCTGGAATGAACAATAGCTTCATACATAAATTTGCTTGTTTGGCTGCCACAGATATGAATTGTCAGGGCATTTTAGAACAAAAGAAATGACACGTCAAAGCAAATCTATAGTTTAGCTAATCAAAATGCCATGTTTTAAATATTCAGGTTGTTTTACACCAAAAGAAGGCATTTATCAGAAAGCGTATAAATTGACAGGAAATCTAAGATGTAAGTGGAATGCCGACAAAATAAGGATTTTCAAGTACATACAACAAATTTATTTCCCTATGCACTTTATCAACCACCACCACTTCCCCTCCCAAAAAAAAAAACCATAATACATCAAAAAATCATATCCTCTGCCTCTTTTAAGCAATGAAAACATTAAAGCCACCTAAAGCACTTTAACTAACAAAGCTGGCTCAGCGTTTTGCATTGCTCAGAATGACGGAGTTGGTCACAACACTTTGAACAGCCCTTGCTGGACCAGCCAAGCTTATCCCAGTCTTTTCACTAAGTTTTATCCCAGTATTGTGAGCTCTGGAAGCTGAAAACCAGCGGCACCACTGATAGGGAATGGAAACACTGGCTACATCTGCCAAGATTTAATTTACTTTCTGCAGGCAGTCTGGGAAGAGGAGTGCGAGTGGATGCATTTGGTGTCTCTAACACACATATCAGCTCTTTACCTGTAAGCAGGTAAAGGACTATAGATACCTTCAAGGATACTGCAGCAGAAGCTCACTTAGCTATGAAAAAAAATAAAGGCATTGGGCACAAAACGCTCATTTTGTGATTCCCCTGCAGGACTTGTGCTGCTTGCAGCCAGCCGCCTTGCACCCCCTTAGCACCGCTTTCGTGGAGCCCTGCTCCCCCTGGACCCCTCTGCTCCTGCCAGCCTGCGCAGAAGTTACAGTCAAATTTGTCAGAGTGAAAACCTTATTATACCGGCACGACAGCTCCCTGTGCTTAGCTGCTCAGACCACAATGCCCAGTTGTGGAAGCTTAACACTATCTCTTAAAAGTTAAGCCCTGTTTGTTTATCATCTATTGGCAGAACAGTTACTAGGATGCAAAGAAAACACTCCAAAGGGAGGCTTTTGCAGCAGTCGGTCTGTCTCCTGCTTCTCCGTGCTTGGGAGGTTAAGTCCATTGCCAGAGTTTCGTCTTTGCAATACAAACACGTTTCAGGGCATGTAAAATCCCACTAAGCCCACTGAAGATGTTGGTCCAGTTGTGAATCTCACCACTGCCTACAAACCTGCAGATAAGCTTCCTGGAAAAACATCGGCTCTCTTCCAGTCTGCCACAGCATGGAAAGCTGCTACATCCTAGAGGCACGAAGAAAGAGCCACAAAAAGTCAAACGCAGTCATGGTATGACTGGGCTTCACGGTCCATTAATGAGCTGGGAATCTAACAGATTAACCAGAGTTCAAGAAAGCACAGCTAGGGTCCATATCCACGGAGAAAGGAGCAGCACTAACTAGCTGAAGTATTGCTTACTGTAAGGAAAGCTTTCTGTGCCACCAGATATTACAATTATCACAATTATCTGCCACTTTTAGCCCATCTTTCAGCAGGTCCCAAAATCTTCCCCCCTCCCAGGCTCCTGACTGACTCTTTACCACACATGGGGAAAAAAAAGTAGGAAAATAATTCAGTTTACCAAAGTCCCTGCATAAGACAGGTTTTTGCACACCCAGGACTTCTGTTCCAGGCCAGCTATAGCACCAATTCGGGTAGGAGGGGTTTGCACAGACTGGAGTCCCCAGCCCAGGGACCAGTGGACGTGCTTCTGCAAGACACGCTGCAGAATAAAGCAGCTTCAGAAGAGGCACTTTTTGTCAGGCTGAAAGATCAGGGTGTTTTCTACAGAAGACTTGCACTTTAGGGTCACTGCATTCTCAATTCAGCAACAATAATTTATGGTAGTCTAAACTCGCAAAGTGACTTCATCACCAGAAACATCTCGCTGAATCTGCAAAAGGAAACGCGCTGCAGCATCCCTGCGCCCGCCGCCACTCGAATGCCAAGCTCCAACAGCGGGGCTGCAAGTTGCTGCTGACTTCCCGAGATTGAGCTCCTGTTGCATTTCTAGTAAGTGGCTGGATTGGGAAGCATTTAAGCTCAAGACAAACACCACCACCCAAAAAAAACAGATATTGCTACGTTTAGTGCTGCTAGGCTACGATGTCAACTGGATTTGAAAATTATTGGTACTAGCAGCTATGTGTACGAGTGTCTTATTTCTCCAATTCCCCAAGAAGCTGCCTTCTAGCCATCTGACAAACCCGGCGATTCCCAAGGACTAAACACTTTTTAGTGACAAGCTAGAAAGCAGCATCTAACACTTTGGGGCTTTACTTTGGATACAGCTGCAAGAAAAGCCACCCGAAAGATCTTTAACCGCAGCTACGAAGCAAAGAACCTTTTAAATATTTCTTCTCACCAATTTGAATAACATTTTTAGAAGAAAAACCATCTCTACAGCCTCTCCAGCAAGTGCTCAGGCAGACAGCATGCCTGCTTTTGTTTTCTGTACTTCGAAGTCTTACACAAGTCTTTGCACAAGTCTTACGAGGAGCGTCNAAATCTGTTCTCTGCAAGACCAGAGCTCTTCTGCCCCAAACCCACACTGCCCGGTTTTCCAGCACCCAACCCAAGCACCTCTGCCTGCAGCAGCATCCGTGCAAACAGAGCGATGAGCGCTGATCTGGCGGGGACACAAAACAGTATGTCAGTTGTGATGCAAAACACAGGTTTCACACGCCAGCCAGGTATATACTGCAGCGTTTCAATATTTGCACTGGCACGAAGGGCACCATTGCCACGTGCATTTCACTGGGGCTCTTGATCTCCCACTTTACATGACTAAAAGTTCTCTGTTACTAGGAACTACACCGTTTTTTAAATTTTGAACCTGTTTCCCATAGAAGTAGTTAAAAGTAACACTGTTGTAAGTCACTGT
Organism: Aramus guarauna; assembly: GCA_013400195.1. Lineage (NCBI taxonomy): Eukaryota > Metazoa > Chordata > Aves > Gruiformes > Aramidae > Aramus > Aramus guarauna. Next base: position 365,995 of record VXBL01000638.1, read on the forward strand.
ACAGCTGCGATACAGTCACGCTTGCTAGATTGGACGGGGGTTTGGGCAAAAGATGGCTGTCTCCTAAAACAGTGAAGCAATGCTGCGTTTGGAAACATTATTAAACTATTTAGTTCTTTATTAGGAGAGCCATTGAGATTTATAGCCTACAGAAAAGGGTTGTTCAATCAACAAGGAGCAACCGAAGTGAAAAAGCATTAATGTTACCACTGAGGCAATTATCGTAACATGATCACAATTCCTATGCATCTTTAATTTTTGCCAACACAACGGATTCTCTAATACATGGATCCCTGTTTCATTAAGATAATATGATTTGTAATAATAATATGAGGTGGGTGAAACAGAATGCAGTCTCTTAACACTTGAGCATTGCTTTCCCTCGGGGAGTATCAGTACACAAAATAGGGTTTCCAGCAAAGTGCTCGTAATCTCAGAAGGCAGCGCACCTATTAAACACTTAGCAGGGCTCCAGCAGAAAGACAATACCAGAGACAACAGTCTCAAGTGAGATAAAAATCTCAGTCCTGCTCTCAGGAGCAGAAAGCTGGTTTAGTTCCATTTAATGTCTTATCTACTGGGAAATCCAAACAGGCAAGAAAATGTCATTGACCTTCGAGGAACAGAGCAGCGATTCTCCGATCCCATGCAGCTCCAGCAATGCAATCTTGGGCAGGTGACCAGTTTGTCATGGGGAAACCAATTCCCCGGGGCCAGTGCTCCTGCCGCGTGTCTCTGGTCCAAAGATGACATTTTCCTTTAGCAGTCTTGAAACACAGACCCAAAGGGATGGAAATGCCTTGATCTGAGAAACCATCCCAAACTACTACTCCAAAATTTTATGGGTTTTTTTTGTTTCATAGAATCACAGAATGGTTTGGGTTGGAAGGGACCTTACAGATCATCTAGTTCCAACCCCCCTGCCATGGGCAGGGACACCCTCCACTAGCCCAGGGTGCCCAAAGCCCCATCCAGCCTGGCCTTGAACACTTCCAGGGATGGGGCCTCCACAGCTTCTCTGGGCAACCTGTGCCAGTGCCTCACCACCCTCACAGGGAAGAGTTTCTTCCTAATATCTAATCTAAATCCACCCTCTTTTAGTTTAGGTTTCTTCTTATTGGGGTAAGGAGGGGGAAAAGGTGAGCAAGCACCAATAAAACAAGCTGTTATAACTAGAACACAAAAAGACGATGATTACTCACTTTACTGAAAGATCAGATCCTATGAAGACACTGGTTATCTCCATTCATCTCCTAATGAAGGCTTATCTGAGGACTACGGAAGAGCTGGTCACAGACCCTACTCCTACCACAGTGCAGAGTTTCTGACAAACTTTAAAACTTATGAGATTCTGTACTTAATATTTCACTGGGTCGTAAAAGAGACTCAATCTTGTCAGGAAGAGACAGACACCAGTTGCAGCAGAGGGAGGAATGCTTGTGCAGATGTGTCAGAGCAATGGTGCAAGCCACTCAGTGAGCAATGTAAGAGATAAGGGAAAAGTGACTCCCTTTCAGGATCAGTGCTGAGCTCTGCATGAAGATATGAAGCGAGGAGGAAAAAAAAACAAAAAACAAACCAACCTCAAAGCACAATTTCTCATTATGCTTAGGACTTCAGAGGGAACCTAACAGTCTTCTTGCATCAGGGAAGCAGCAGCTTTGCTGACCTCCGTGCAAGCCAGCAGGCTCTCTGCTGCAGCACCCTCCCACCGCGTGCATTCCTGTCCCGTGCCTCTTCAGGTCCCCTCTTGGACAGGCAGATTTTTGCTACATGCAGCCCTCTAACGTTCTGCTGTTCTTGTGCAAAGGCACATGCTCCCCTTAAAACTCACGCCAAAGTCCTGGCACCTGCTTTGGCTCTCAAAGGCGACAACAGTCAGAGGGATGACATTTCTGTGCAACCCTCTGACTACAGAGGTATCGTACCATTCACGCCCACTTCCAGAAGGCATCATGCAATAAAACACAAAGGGAAAGTGAGAAGCGTGCACAAAGCTCAGCCCTTCCCATGGAAACCCCAGCTCTGTTCATGAACCAGGTACCCACGTGAGGGCAGCTCTCCAGACCTCCTCATCACGTTAGCTGCAAGACAACAGCTTGGGCTTATGAAAAATAGAGGTTGAGACATTTGGGGTTTTTTGCTGAAACAGATGTTTTTAGCTAACAGGCATTTTTCTGTCCAGCTCTCAAACTGATTTTTTTTCCTGGATTGTCTACACAGTGCCACTGTTGCTGTGTTATACACCAAAAATATTTACAGAGGCATCAGAATTAAGTCTGGGTAGGACTTTGGTGAACAGAGGAGGGAGGCCAAAAGAAAGCAATTCCGCATGTGGAAAAGAAGCTGTCTCCTTTCACTGCAATCAAAGAACCAGAGCAACTGGAGGACCAGCTCTGAAGTCGAATAAGATGAATGGCAACTACAGCAAGGGCCATAAAAACACCAATAAAAAGTAAGTTGCCATAAGGGAAATACCCAGCTCAACACCTCTCCGGTAAGGTAAGCATAATAAACTCACTCCTAACATGGACATCAGTTTATTTTTTCAGGTGCAACCTAAATACAAAACCAGGGAGAGATGCAGGAGCAGCAGCACCCAAATTAAATTCCATCTGCTATGTAAATAATCTTGCTTGTTGATGGAATTAGTTGCACGATTTAGATCAACATAATGTGACCTTAAACAATGAAATTAACAGCTAAAAGCCAGTGCTCCCCCTTCCCTGGGGGCTGCAGCAGTTTCACCGCAACCCCTTCTCTCAAAGAAGCGATTCCTTCTGCGCCTGTCCTGGCACCTGTCAGACACCATGTTTTATTTTACTTTGCACCAACGTAAAGAGGTTCTAAATATTCTGGAATTAAAACATCACAAAACATGAAAGTGCTTATAAGGCATTTTCACCTTCTCATCTGGCAAGTGAGTGGCTGATTTACAAGCCAGCTGTCAATACAGAACAATTGCTTACCTCATTTTACAGGAAAGCAAAAAAGCACTACAAAAAAAAAAAAAGGACAAGATTTGCAGGGCAGAATACTGTGCAAAATTGCTTTTTTCAACCTGGCAATCAGGAAGGTGTGTTCGTCACTGACCTGTCAGGGAAAGATGCCCAGTTAGCTTTCAGATCAGCACCCACAAGCTGGGAGCTGCTAAGCAAATACCCAAAAACCACTTCAAAGTTTCCACCCCTGCAAAGCAGCGACCAGCACGTCCCTACAACTGATGACCGGCCCTTCCTCTGAGCATCTGCAACTCTGCACTTACTTGTGTCAACACAAAGGAGGATTCCCATGCACCCTAAACGCCAAAGATAATCCTTGCAGTTAGTGTTTATCTAGGCCAGCACACAGTTACAACTCTCAAAGGAAGACTCCGGCTTGAAATTGTGAAGTGTTAATGCCTGCGGAGGGTGGATGGCAAATGCTTTGCTCCGTTTGGATGTAACCATTACTAAATGGAAAGAGCGTAACAAAAAGCTGTCCCATGCACCCAGGGACACCTCTGCTGTTTTTCTGAAAGAAGGAACCAAAATGAAAGCAGAAGAAAGCATCAGCACCTGACCTTACAGCTACCAATTACATCTGCCCACGATTCTGCTTATGATGCAACAGCAGATTGTATTTCTCTTTCCTTACAGAAAATATCCAAGCTTTAGGGAACAGCATGCAAAAATACTGTATCGAGAAGGGCAAATCTAGCCTTGTGAGAGACAAGGAGCTGCCTTTCAAGTCAGCATTTTCAAGTTTGAAGAATCTGGCACTTTTCTGTACAAGGAAACCTCAAAACTGCCTCCTTACTTACTATTCGCTACACCATGCTATTCACCACTCGTCCCCATGACCTGCAATACAACCACCTCTGTGCAAGTCTGGGTAGTGCCCCAGGGCAGCCACAAACACACATAAAACATCCTGACGCAGTCAAACACCAGCAGCAGCAGATGGATGACCCACGGCTACCACGCTGCTCTGGAAAACAAACAGCTCCCAGTTACAGCTACAGCTCCTTCCCCGACCACATCCACCCGAGGAACCTGCGCAGGGTCTTCCCCCCTCCAGCTGGCCCAAGGGGACACACCGGACCAACCCCGTCCTCGTCCCTAAGGTCCAGCCTCTGGCAGCTCCCACCGGTGCCTCCCCAGCAGCCCGTTTTGGAGACCCCTGTCCCCGCTGCAGTGTTTTGTACTTTCTTCCTGAACTGCTGCCAGGCAGAGGGTTTTGGCAAGCCCCCGACTCAGCCGCTTGTTCTTCTCCCCCCCAGAAATGCAGTTGGCCATGTGCTGCTATCCAGCGAAACCCTCTTTCAAGAGTCTTGGACCAGCCCTCACGCAGCTGGATGCTCTCTGTTACTGGGCTGCATGAGGCACCTGGACATTCCACAATTTTCATGTCTTTGGCCAGCCCCTCTCCGTTATACAAAGCCAGTTTTGCAGCCCCACGTACAAGCAAGGTGGGGCAGTTTAGGTGCACTGACCTCCCTGGGTTTCCAGCCCCCCACTAGTGCTAACCAGCACCTGTTTACTGAGCTGGCCCCTTAATCCGATGGAATTCTCCAACACTGCACTTCCTAGCACCCCTCAATCTGCTACACCGCCTTGCTTGTTAAATTGCTATTAAGTGATTAAAACAAGACCCTTGCCTACTCCCCAAGCACCATGTCAAAGATGCATTAAACTGCTTTTTAAAATTTTAATTATTCAGCTATTGCAATCATATTACACAAGGCTTACCGTAATAGTTCATTAACCTTTGGTTTTAAATAATTATCAGACCTCTGCAACAGTAATAACGTTGCATGTGAGTTTGTGAAGTTTGTTAAATAGCATGAAGGAGGAGGCAGCGCTGCCCCATAGCCGCATACGAGAGAAGAAGGGACAGGTCGGTGCAAGATGCCTTACTACTGACATTACGCAGGAGGACTACACAGCTGGCAGAAGAGCAGACAACACGACCAGACACTTCCAGCCCACTGCCAAAGGGCAAACTGGTACCTTTAGTAGCGGTCAGGAGCCAGGACGTGTCTCCTCCCTGCCACCAGCTGTGCACTGCATAAAGCTGTGGATCACATCCTCAGCTAGAGAAGTCAGGGCACGTCCTACAAAACCAGTGACACGACAGCACTGTACGCCTACATCTGCCAGACAGCAAACACTTCAGCTCCATGGCTGAAGGAACAGACCTTTTGCTGTGAAAACACTCGAGCAGGAATAAAGGACGTTCCCCGTAACGGGATGAAAGCTGCCTACAAAAGCAATCCAGTCAGGAGCAAGACCAGTGGTGCACAAATAAACGTACACTTTCTTTCTTTGCAGCTGGAGCGACTAGCCACAAGCTACTCCAAACCTCCTTCATGCCGAGGACCTTTCAGCAGAAGTGTTGTCATTGGCAAAGCTGCTAGAAGTGTTCAGTTGTACCTATATGTGCCACTAATGTGTCGGCCAGCAGTTACTATACCCTACTAGAGTCACTGAACAGCTGTCATCTCCTCTATGCAAGACAGACCATGATAATACTACAGGAGGCAGAGAAAGCAAAACCTACAGACTGACTCATGCAGCAGTAAGCACTGAAAGAGTAAGTCAGATGGCTGGAAACAGATTAGTCCCCAACTATTTCCCTTCACCTCTTACAGCTGGGCAAGAGAGACCTGACAAATGCACATGCTGTAAGTCCTGGGCAGGTAACCATTCCTGCACAGCATCCCCTGCATGCTTTTAAACTACACGCACCACAAAATAAATAGAGAGGGACACTTCTATGCAGTGTTACATTACAGTAAAGGAGAATTCAGCCCGATAAAATAGCCACCTCTATGCTACAGGGGTTTAAAAGCTTATTAAAATCCTGACACAATACTCTGCAAGACAGTACCATAATGCATAAAAAATATGATTATGTAGTAAGGACAAGGCAACTGCAGTTTGAAGGAGCAACTGCGACTTAGCTTAAAATGTCATTACTAGTAGGAAAATAAACAAACCAAGGACACTTCATTTAATGCCATTAAGCATTCCACAGTATCTGGGTGACACCACTGTACTAAGTAACAAGACTAGTCGCTTTCCCATATAATTTGTTTAATAGGCAGCTGAAAACATTAGAAAGACAAAAGGGAGTTTTTATATTCTGATCATTTACATTTTATCTATATTAACAATCAAAAGCATCATAAGCAGTGAAGGAACTGTTGTCAGATATCATTTTAATGACATGCAGCCTTTTAAGTGTATCCAGCACTCCTCATATCATTAGAAGCAGGGGAAAATTTAATAGAATACTAATGGCCAAGCAAACTCCGAGTACGATAACTATTCTTTTCCGTTCACGTTATCAGCCCATGTTCTAGCTCCATTTCTTCTTGAAGACCATTTGAAGAAATAAAATAGAAATTTAAATGTACTGGAGGACTACTTAATTTTCTTCCACACTCCACTACACCTGAAGGGCTACCAGAAACAAGGGCACAGCTACTTATTTCTTTGCCTTCAGGTTCTTCCTTCCCACCTGTTTTTGCCGTGATGCTGAGACCACAGCTCTTCACATGCTCATCATTACACACAGTTCTTTGCATCTCCTTTTGTCTGTACGCAACAGACACCTGGTTTGTTTGTCACCTGGTTTATTTTGCCTATGCAAAGCCCAGGGAGAAGCAAGATCAGACACAACAGCACCTCTGCCCCTTACAGGAGCCGGGCACAAACAGTTGTGCGTGTATTTATAAGCCAATGCCACATCACTGTCATTCAGGTGTTGCCCCTAATCCTAGATTTCAGCAAGAACCTACATCATCATTTCCTTATTCCTAAACTGAGGTGCCCTGATGATTCCTTCCTTTCAAAGGACAAAAAGAAAACCAACATAAAAGGTCAGGAAGGATCAACAGGACAGCCCTTTGGTATTTTGCCTCCCCTTGTACTTTTTACTAAACTAGATCTGCGAAAAGGTAAGAACTGCACCCAGGCAGAGCGCCCAGCTGGTTTTCCCCACCAGTACCCCCACACGCTCCCCAGAGCGGCACGGACGGAGCAGCCCCTGCTTTGCTGTACCAGGTGTAGCTGTGCACTGAGAGGAGCGGAGGAACAGGGAACGCCACTGACGAGCGGAGAAAGTCATAGTCCGTTAACTGTAATTAGAGAAAAGACCAATTTATGAAGCAGATAAGCTTGGGTGTATAAATTAGCTCTATACAGTAAGTGCACAGAAGGTAATGCTTTCTGAAGAGTTTACATCGTTCCCTGACAATCAACACTTAATTAGATCTTTTTACCTTACTGCAGATTTTCTCTTTTTAATGTTACTGCTGTCCTTTCACCATCTTATCCTTGCCCCCTAACGTCAGTGGCTTTGTCCTCTGACAAAAGCCCACCACAAAGGGGAAAGTGCCAACTTAATTAATTTTTCAGTAACAGCCAAGTTGTTGTTTTCTCGGAAACATTTTACACTTCAGAAAATGTCAGAAATGTCAGAGTCCATAAGCAGAAACAAAATCAGAGATCTGCTTCCCTATTAATACTGCATGACCTCCTCAACCATCTCGCTCCGGGAGAGGGAGACAGGGCACTCCACGGAGAGCAGAGGAGCCAGCAACCATGGCCGAGGAGGGGGGTGGGAGGGCAGGGAGCTAAATGAAGTATTAGCCACTGGCAGATTAGAAAAAACAAACGAATTTAAAATATAGGGAGCACAGAACCAAATGCCTCTGCCTTGGGAGTGGGCTGAAAAGCTGGATGCTCTTCTGGAGAAGGGACGTGCAAAGCCTGGAGGAGAGCAGGGAGGCAAGACTTCATCTTCAGTCCCCAGTCAGTCTTAAATCCCTTCTCCAACACCTCTGCATGCAGAGATGGCAACCCAAAATTGTAATTGTCTATAGAGAGGATGGAAGAAGAGTGCTATGTTGACTCTACTTGTCTCTGAGGGATCCCTTAAGCCTCCCTTCAGTGCACCACTCAAGACAAGGCGGAGGGTCTTCTACAGAAATAACATGCAGGAGTCCTGTCTTCTGTTCCCTTTTACCCTTGAGCTTAGCTGCTGCTGGTTTACTGCGACCTCAGCTCCAATACATACACAAACACTCCTCCTGGAGCCTTTTCAAATATATCACAGTGAGTTATGAGCACTTTCAGACCTCTACAAAAACCCAAGGGGAGATATATCTCTTCTTCCCCAGGACAGCCTTGACAGAAAGGCTCAGACACAACAGGCACTGGCCATGGAAGACATCAACACCACAAGAGTTCTACAGCCCTAAAGATCTAAGGGCTCAGGTCACCACTCAACTTCATTTTGTGTAGCTAACAGCTGGTTTTAGTACCAAACCTGGTCTTAACAGAGCAGATTAGCTCCAACTCAGCAACTCAGAAGTGTAGCTTTGGTGCAACACAAAAATGAAGCTTTGCTCCAGCGTGCTGGTGGTCTTTTCATTGCCCCATGAACCATGATCAGAGCAATGTTACTTGCAGAATTGAGCGGTGCTTCATCCCCATAAGGGTGACATCAGGCTCAACTTGGGTACTGCAGCATCACATCTGCAGTTCCTGCCACCTAACACAGGTTCAACTCTAGCTACAGATGAAATTGCATCTTCTTTTTCTTCTCTTGTTCCATTTTTCCTCCTCTCCTCTGAACACATTAAGGAACTCTGAACATTTTCTGGCACATTCATAGTGTTTAGAGTCAAGCCCTTGTACAGTTGATCATTTCTCAGCCCATCCAGCAAGAGAACTTAGTTCCCAAAGAGTTTAGAAAATGGTATTGGAATGCCTTCCATGCAAGAATATCCACACACGCTTTAATTTGCTCACACTGACTCCTGCAACATTGCAAACATGAATAAGAAGGCATAGCTGTTTACAGGATCAGAACAAAAATTTTCATTATGAATGCACCAGCGAATCAGTAATTAACTCAAACTTATGAAAGATTTGGTTATGAATTAGATTTTTTAGGTTCATCTGTTACACAGACTGATTACAGGAAGAGTAAAACACCAATGTGGACACCTGAGAAGGTGTGCATGATATAGCAGGTATTACTCACACGGATCTAGCTGTTAGGAGGTGACACCTTCCTAACATCATACATACAGAGAATAAAAAGCCCTCTCACATTCTGCAAGCAAACTCACTTTAAGTACAGCTTTTGAGTCCCTTCCAAATCTCTGAATGAACGATCACACTTCAGAACAGCACAATAGCTTTCTGCAACAGACATTTAGATTAAATATTATAACTGATTATAGGCAGAGCTGGTCGCCCTGCATATTACAGTTGCCTAATGCTTCTGATCTTTAGACCTTATTCCTACTTACCTGTAATTGTGCCAAGCTCTAACCATCTGGACTGCAACTTTGCATGCCTTTTGTCTGCCTCAGGCAAATTTTAATTTCAGCCAAAATGGTTCGACTGCTTCTGAGAACAAGGCAGAGGAGAAAGATTTATCTTTTTTTTTTTTTTTTTTGCCTACAGTGAAAAAATCCTGCTGACCTTTTCTTTAATTAGCTGAAACATTTCCCAGACTTTGAAACAGAACTCGACTTTTGACGGGATTTTGTGAAAGTCTGTATAAACATGAACTTCTTTGTCACAGTTTTGGGGTGTGGTTGAGTTTTGGGGTTCTTTGTTGTATCTGCAAAAATGTACCAATTAACTTTTGGTTTGAGGAGGGGGGGAGAGAATGAGAGTTGAATTTTTTTGTTTGTTTCAACTTGAAATTTCCTGCTTTTTAAAAGAGAGCCCAGGTTTTGGTGCATTATTGGTCCTTTTTACTAACTTAAAGGCAATGTTGAAATACTTGGAAGTCGGATACTGCTCCTCCAGCTCCTGGCCTTGCCAGCTCTGGAAGTCAAAAGGTGTGGAGTGCACAAAGCCAGCATTAACCAGAGTCTGTACCCAAACCCAAGACCTACGTCTTGAACACATATTGCTACACTGCCACAGATGCAGTCAAAAAAAGGTCTTAATTAGGTTCCTTCTGAATTTTAACTTTGCTGTCCACAGACCAAACATGCTGCTACTCAGTGTTGAACATCAAGAAGCAGCATAAAAATATTCACTTGCAATTGAAAATTTTGAAGAATTCTGTCCTTAAGTGTTATTTGACAGTATTAAGAATCAGGCAAACAACAAGAAGGAAAATGGCTCCTTCGGTGACATTCATTCAGTGCCCTTACACAAGGGACGGAGTTTATGGAAAACACACACGATGCCATAATTAAAGGCTCAGGACACACGAAACCAAACTGAGATTGCAGAGATTGCCTGGTTTGTTCACAACCTTCCTAAACTTTTCACCTTCAATAATGTTCCTCTGATGTAGTTTTCTGAACGCAATTTCACGATCTGGCTGTTGGTGTGAGACAAATCCAGGAGAATCAATGTGCATCTGAAGAGGTTACTTTTCCCCCAGCTCTGTATCTTCAAGATGCATTTCAGGATCAAATATTTACTTACGAGTGAGTCCAATTATTTTTCATGCTTATGTCACAGCAAAGCATCACAAGCCAGAGAAATAAATGGTTTTCAACCTCTCACCAGTTCAAACACTGCCTTCTCATTTGATGTGAAGCATTTGCTTTTAATACTACTAATGCAGTGCACTTTACAGTGCATCTTCAAGGTAAAAATCTAAGCAACCTAGTGAAAAAATAGCATTATACTGCCCATTAGTTCAAGAAGTAGATTCTGAACCACATCCCTTAGAAAATGAACCATTTCCCCAAATGTCAAATGCACTGCTTATTCTTCGCTGGTAGCAAAATGTGACGCACAGGGTTACTAATATCATTTCCAGGCCGTTATCTAAGCAAACAGCCTATGAACAAAGCAAGAGAGGAGAAAAAGCAGCTTATCACCTCCAGCTTTAAAGCTGCTGCAAATTCCAACATGCAAGTGCCATCTCTCAGCAAACAGATGAGAAGAGCTACTCTGTATGGAAACATACCTTTAATCTTTCCTCAGAAATCACAAAGCTCATTCCCAAGGACAACGAAGGCTACATCAGCGTGAGTGCTCTTCAAGGCAGACCCTTCCCCCCTTCTCAAGCCTACCCATTTATATGCAGGCACTTTCTTCATTTATTACAACGCCACATCACACAATTTGCAATAAGCACATGACCTCCTGGTCACTGCAAGGCGTGCTCCCCGCTCCGTGCCAGCCGACAGACGGCGGATGCATCTCAGCCCCAGCTTAGGTCCCAGTCCCAGGACGAGCTGCCACAGGAACCCAGCACAGCTGGGGAGATGTGAACTTACAGCACACCAGGAGCTATGATGGGCTGTTGATATACGCACCAGACATCTGCAAAGCCTCCTGGCGTTCAGTCCCCAGCACATCCCACAGCAACACCCCACCAGCCCAGAGGCCAGCCATCATCCTCCCGTTGTTCCCCTGGTTTGGAGAGAAACACCAAGCAGCCACACTGTCCTCCTGCAGGACCACAGGCAAGAGTAACCATCCCTAATCTAACTTAAAACCAATTCTCTGCCTAATTCTGGGACAACCTCAGGTTATTCTCACACGTAATGCTCGTGTGCATCCATGGCACTGCTTTTGCAGGGCTGGCTGCGGTGCCCTGCACACAAGAACCGCACTGCACGCAGCCTGACAGGCAAACGTTACCTTCCTCCAACCAGCACATACAGCTCTCCTCCAAAGGGAGGGAGGACCACCATTTATCACCCTGTCCTCCCTAAGAGGCTCAGCAGACCACCACCCAGTGTTGGGCTTTTGCAATTCCCTCAGCACCCCCTCCCCAAAAAAGAAAGATAGTATGTGTTTTCAACAGTTCCTACAGATGCACTAACAGCAGGAGCCAACTCCTCTTTACAATGAACATTTCAGTCATAAGAAATGCTGTGCAAGCAATTCAGCATTCTCCTGGTCATTTTTCTCTTTAGACAAGACTTTATATTTAAAGGTTTTTTTAGACGTCTTTTCTACACAAGAGGTGACTTAGCTGCAGAACCATTCACCAGCTGTGCATCCTAGCCCCCATTCTACCCAGCCAAGGGGGGCAATGCATTACACCACGTGGGAAAGTCCTTCTCGGGCCATCTCAAAGACCTCCATCTAGCTCTCACTAAGCATGTAATAATTCCCAAAGGTTTCATAAGAAGGTCGATCACAGCTGTGTGACCGGACATCAGAGATCGAGCACTCCCCTGACAAACGACAGCATAAATAACAACCTTAAAAGCCTCGTCCAGAGGGAAGCCGAGCACCTAAAGTAGCCAGTGAGGATTTCTCGAGTACAAATGGTAGTTCTCACCCTGCCGTGGTCTGGGATGGCACACTCAGCTGAAGGACCAGGGAATACTATTTACTACCATTTAAAGAACTGTTTGGAATTTATGAGCCAATATTTAAGAACAGTTGATAGCCCACTTACATAGGAGACTCAAGCAGATTGAAATAATTTTGTAATTAAAAGGCAGTAAAAGCATGTGTGTCATTTCAATGTAATTTCTCGGAAATTCAGTAGCAATTTGATTTTTTTTAATGAGATAGATTCAGGAGAATGCATTGATCTGATTAGCCTTCACATTCTTTCCTCTCCTTTTAGTGTAAGCCAATCTCCTTACATGGATTACCAGGCCTCTTTAATTTCCTTTCCCTACAAAAAGGAACATCATTTTTCACTGCAATCGTAATATGAATTTGACCAATACAAATACGCTGCATTACTGCAATCTGTTATTCACCCATTTCCTTCGGAAAGGGTGAACTCCACAACTATGAGCTGTAATCCTAGAGGTAGCCGTACTGTTCTCTACCACCTTTAAAATTGCTTCTTTATGACACTCAATCATAGATTTTCTACCCTGAAGATGACAAATTTGGGAAGAGCTAATCAGCAACGGAATTCGTTTACAATTTATCTACACTGCTGTTCGTTTTGCCTTGTCTCAGAGGGTTGGGGTTTTATTCTTCGCTATTTTTTCCCCCAGCACACATTCAGATGATTTTTTTTTTTCCAATTAAGATTTTTGTTTTAAATATTATCAATTAACTATGCAGTGCTTCCTACATTTCATCTGTCGTAAAAGATGCATTTATTCATAGGTGTGTTACTTCATGGAAATGCATTTACTTTTACATGCCGCAGTTTTCTCTCGTCTCCTGTGCAACACCAACTGCCACATGCAAATCCATACGTCCAACTCTGACCCACCAGCCTTACATGGGACAAACAGGTTCAACTCAGCGTCACATTCAAACCACGCAAAGAAAGCCAGGCAGCGTGCACACTGCAGCAATGACAGATTCAATCTAACCACTGCTAAATCCAGCATCGGAAGTTATTTAACTCATTGCATAAATACACTCTGATATCTTTTCCCGTGCCTTTTTAGCGTAAGACCTGAGCGTGCCAAGGTATCCCCACCCTGCCAACATCACGTCCAGGCACTACAGCAGAGGGAAGGGTGGAAAAGAGATGTCATTTCATCACGCTGGTCACCAATTTCTATTTTGTAGCAGTTTTGAACTAATCTACAATGCAAAGCAGAGCTGAAAACATTCTTGGGCATGCTGCAGCCAACTCTTTAATTCATTGTGGGCCGACAGGAATTGATTTTGACTCCAGCCCTCCACCCACACACCACCAGCACACAGGTTGCACGGGAGCAGCAATCAGCTGCAGTGTCATTGAGACCTTCGGATCAAGATTAAGAACAAAAATATTTTCCCTTTGTAAGAAGAAAAACCTGTTAGGCCCATGTTTATCAGAAAGCCAGAAGGGTTTAATCTTCTTATTGGCTTTAAAAAACAAAATCCCAACACAAAGGCAGCAGAAGAACCAGTCAGTAACTATCACATTGCTATTTTGAGCCAGGGAGAGCGTTGCCAGCCCTGGGCACTCGTGAGACAAATGCCATCCCTTCCCAAACGTTAATAAAAGTTGGGGCTCTTTCCAACCGCCTGGTGGGATCTGTCTCAGAGATGCACTTGGGTCACATTCCTCTGCAGCCAAAGTGCAAGAGCTTTAATTTCAAAAGCTGAGCTTCTCATACACCCACATGACTCCCATGTCCAGGACCTAGGGGTCTATATTGGGGTTTCATCCCAAAAAGTGCTCCAGTTGGCAATACCACAGAGGGACAGCGGGAGGGTACAGCCTGGGTGTCACATTATTTTAGCCAAGCCTGCCACGTTGCAAGTTGTAGCGTTCAAACTCCACATAGCCCAACCTAGCTATATGCAAGGGAGACAGCAGAGACTCTCCTGTTGTTTCGGCTCTGTTGCAAGACCTTAACCAGAAGTCAGGTTCAACGTGCCCAAGCTGCCGGCCGCCAGCCTGCTCCTGCTGCCGCCATGCAATGCCATGCTTGTGCCTTTGCTTTGCTGTAGGATCTGACCCTGCTGCTGGGAAAAATGTGAGGTTTAAGGTGTCCTGGAAGCCATGGCAAGAGCTTTGGTCAATCTTCGGGAAGCACCAAACCACCAGGAGACTGCAGCTGAGACCCCACAAACCCCAGAAACACTCAGCCATGCCAAAGCTTCACGGGTTCCCAGCAGCTTGTGTAATCAAGTTTACAGAAAGAGGACCTGCAGTGTGCCTTTAGCAACCTAAAAATGAGGCATTTCTTCCCCATTAGGCAAGTCTTCTCCCACACACGCGTGCCCTCAGGGATTGTTCCCTGTCAGAGCTTTCCCAGCACTGTTGATGTCAAGCAAGTTGCTCGTTGATGCAAGGAGGCTTCCCTTCACCTCTCAGGGTCACAGCTGCCTTGGGTAGAGAAACTGCATCACAGGCCCAAACAGGCTACACGGCAAAGACAGGGCTGGAGACTCTTCCAGTAACTCCAAAACTCAGCATATTTGCAGGGGACAGCACATGGGTCCTCTCCTGCTGTGCTGAGAGATGGCCGCTATGCAACATCACGACCATCCTCCAACACTCACAAAGCTCCTGAAGCTGAGATTCCATTGTGAGAGGAAGACGAGATGTTTTAAACACAGCTCAATTTCGTACTTTTGTAAATAAACACTATGTGGGCACCTCACTCTTGCTGCCTGAACCCATAAAGCTACTCAGGCCCTTCAGAGAAAAGCAGACCGCTTGGCACACTCTGCTTGGTAGAGCAAAGAAAGGACCACGACAGGGACACCACCTCTCTGAGGTGCACCAAGTATCCACCAACAACCCATAACTCAACAGAACGTCCAAAAAGCTGCCAAAATAAAGCCTACCTCAGAGAAACAACGTCCATGCAGCAAGCAAGGAGCTCACCCAGAGCAACATCTATGATTTTAGAACATTTTAAGGACAAAGCCCAAATCTTGAGAACTGGATTGCCAGTGCCTTCAGCATGTCCAGAAGTTACACAGGTTTCTACATACCAGATAATCCATGGGGCACTACCAGCTGTACACACCCGTGTAGAAAACTCATCTGCCCTCACGATTTGAGTGGTGTTTTTCACAGATTAATATACTTTCACAGTAATATGAAAGATTATAAATTGTTAAAATTGATTTCACATCAGTGGTGAAGTCAGAGTGAGTAACACACCTGAGGTGACCCATTCTGCTTGAGGGAACATGAAACCACAGCGTATTGACAGTTTAATTGGCTCAGCAAGAGTTCATTTCCCTCAGATGAAATGCGCCATTGGCCATTTTATCGTTGTATCTTATTGCCGCTTTAAAAGTAAAGTAGATGACAATCTAGCAAAATGTTTTCTTTAGAGACAGTCCCTGCCTTTATTGCTGGGTGCTGGCTTCTTTCCCCATTTCTTCCCCAGCAAATGCAAACCAGCTCTTGTTTGCATTTTAAATACTTCGCATGATGAGAATGCCTCTATTTCTCCTGAGAGGGAAGATGCTGTCGTGCCTGTTTCTGTACTGGAATTACAGAGGGGAAAAAAAAAAAAAATACAACAGCATCAAGCAGTTCTATAAACACCACATTCAAGGGTAACATGGCATTTATATCATCCTACCAGAAGCCAGAAAGATGTAATTTGACTGGTTTATAGCATTAGGAAACATTTATAGACTGTTTAGTACTTGAACTATCAAAAGATGGTAACTTGCAGCTCAAAAGGTAATTACAGAAAACGGCCCACTTGTAGAAGCAGAAGACTCGGAGGAACACAGGAGCTGTCGCTCCCCGGTTACCTCGCAGTTCACGCCCCGACAGGCAGAGGACCGTGTTTTCCATCACGGGTTCAGAGCAGACAGAGGCAGCACCACCACGCTGCACGACGTCGGGACGCAGACGTGGAGGAGCTGCAGGAGACACCGCAGGTATCTCAGCAAGGCCACGATGCTCCTGCAGAGACCCAGCCCAGACACCTCCCCATCCAAAAGGTCCACATCTGTGGAGGCACAGCACCACAGACACAAGAGGATGTGGGTGCAGCATCTGCCACAGCCCTGCCCAGGGAGCAGCCCCGTGGGCAATGCCTCCCTACGCCCCTCAGAAGCAAGGGAGCACCATCCCCTTTCACAGCAGAAAAGCAGCAGCAGAGCTCAGGCAGGGGGGGACAGTACCCCAGCAGCCGAAGAAGGTCCATGGGTGTCCAGGAATTCCTCCACACACTCTGAATTGGGGACCATTAAGCCCAGACACCAAGCATAACATTTAAAACTGCTGAAGCAGCATGTCAGCAGTTACAAAAAGCCCTCTGAGCTTAAATGCAGGGGAAAAACCAAGAGAGGCAGGACACAGGGAAGGGATCTCAACCACACACAATTCCCCATGGCTGCATCCTTCAAGCCACAAAGGCCCCAAAAGCAGGGTCTGGGGACATCTCCCACCTCACACACTTCACGCCTCCACGGATGTGCCAGGGAGTCACCGCAGCCCCCTGCAAAGGGCATCGTGTAGCCTCTGCCTACGGGCACCCAGCACAGGGATCCCACAGGGGCTGCCTCCACGTGCAAACGCAGATGGGAGCACGGGAGGCCATCGACGTGGGTGTACGTTGCAGAGCTCAAATGGGGATGCAGGGAAACAGCAGCAAAAGCCAACGAGCTCTCTCCTGCAAGAAGGGACCCCAAGGCGGCATGCCGAGCTCTCCATCAGCTGCAAGGGCTGCGCAAAGCTGTCCAAGATGTGCCAGGACTTTGGAAGTTCATGGGAAACGCAACCACTCTGGTACAGACTGAAGCAGGGGAGAGGGAGTCGTTCCCAGGCAAGGGAAGAGCCCCACGTCTCGGGTTCAGTGCCACAAGGAGCACCAAAAGGCTCCTCCTGGGAGCAGCCCCATCCAGCACACCCAGAGCCCAGGGAGCCGCACGCCAGTGCCGTGCTGGCATTTAAACTCCAGACAGCAACAGGAAGAAACAAAAGCAAAACCAAACATCTTTCAACATCTCCCTTCCTGGTACCGTGCGCTGTCATGCAGTACTTCCAAACCCGTGGTTTATGCGGCTCAGGAGGGCAGTTTCATGCCCTAACTCCTGCATGATGGATTTTACAATTTGTTAAAGAAACTCATCAATCCTCAGCAGTCATTTTTAATGCCCAGAGCCTCCACAAACTCCTGCATTTTGCTGATCCCCCAATTTCAAATCATTTGAAACTGCTGCTACTATTACAGCTCTGCTCCTAAACCTAAGCATTATAGCACACTCCAGACTTCCAGCTTCATATGCTAGTGTAATAAACAGATTAACTGTGATTTATGAACAATAAGTTCTGGTTATTTGAAAGGAAACATTACCTCCCTAGACCAATTCTGACAACCAGAGATCTCTCATTATGCAGACAGCTCTTTCCACCTACCTGTAATCATTGGTTTGGAACATCACGATCAACCTGGGAAACGTATCCCCATAGTTTTCCACTACAAACTTTGTTTATCCAAAGCATCTGGCAGGAACCACTGCCAAAGGCAGAATACTGGCCTGAATTGACCCAGTGGGACAATTCCTATTTTAAATCCACATTAATAAAAAAAAAATTAAAACAACACCACCACAACAAGAATCTTCCGGAGATGAGCACTGCCACTGTGGAAATAGGTGCATCGGGAAGGACGCAGTGAGACTTTAGTTAGCAGAGGACTAATTAGGAGCAGGAATTGCAAGATGATAGAGAGATTTATTTGTGATGCTTATCTACTTGTAAAGTCTAATTAGAGTTTTAATATTCTCTTCCAAAAATTAATTCATCCTTTGATTCCATTCTAAAATGTCAGCTTAATATTTTACAGGCCCACAAGCAAGAGTTCACATTTTCACATGCACTTTTCACAACACACCTGCAGCTATTAAGCTGACCACCCCACTCATATCACATTTGACTACTGCTAAGTGTCTTTTTTTTTTTTTTTTTTTTTACATTTATTCAGTTAACCATAATCGCTTTTTTTCCTGCATAGAAAAGCTGTGCAAGAAGCCTGGCCGATGAGCCAAACCTGCCCACTGGTAAGAGATCCGAACACATGGTCCTTCCTGCATTGTCAGACTTAATTGGCTTAAAGACGCAGGAGTGTTAAACTATTCCAAAGGATAAGACACGAGCTCTGCTCGGCAGCGCCGGTATCAGTGGACCCTTCTCAGCAATTAACGCGCAATAGCTCCCACCACGCAGCCCTTCTCACCTAATTGATGCCGCGTGCATCTTGGATTTACCCGTGCAAGGCATAATTAGTTCTTACATACTTAAATGTCTTTAATAGAATAAAAGAAATCTCAACTCCTTCACCTTGACTCTAAAGTAGTAACAGCGGCTCGTGAAAAATGAAAAGCCTTGAAGGATTCTGAATAAGAAACTTGGAGACACAATCACTGATCTTTTATCTTCCAGACTTCAAGCAGAATCAAGTTCTTCAAAGAAAACCCAATAAAGCCCAGACATTTTCATCATAACAAAATAAATAATTCAGTCATACTTTAGAGGACTCCGACATTAGGATCAGCTATTTGATATATTTGTGGCTTAGGTGCCTCTAAACTGATTAAAGATAACCTGATAGAAGCATGCAATGTCAAAACCGCCTTCATTCCTGACAGATATAAATGGATAGTGTAAATAACTATAAATAACCAAAATGGCTGCATTTATGCCTAATGGAGGATTTACAGCCTTCAGAGCCGTCTGGTAGGACTAAGAGTTACAGCTCTGCCTTTATCCTACCGCAGCACGTGGGGGGAGATGAATAGATGTCCTCCTCGCACCGTCTGCTCTGCCAGAATCACCGAGGGCTCGGCTACAAAGGGGAGAAAACACAGGATTCTCCCATGAATAAGAGAATACCATACACGTACAGGCAGGTTTATCCACACTGATTTATCACAGCCTTCCTAGAAACTACTCTGAAAGATCCCAAAAGCCTGTCAAAGCCCCGCAGCCCCTGCAAGCTCCCCTCTGGTACCCAGCAGAGCTCCTTTTGTTTTCCAGCTGCTGTTTGCAGAAGGTTAAATGCCATTGCCTTTGAGAGGGCACAGGTCAGGTCTTAGTTTAAGCCCAGAGGCTTTCACCAAGGGGGATTCAACTGCAGCATCCCAGCCCATTTTCCAGTTCAGGTAACTGCACTCCTGCCTTCCCAGCATCCCCCACATTTCCAACCAAGTCCGAGAAGCTCTGCGGCTATTTGGGAAGCAGGTGGAAGCAAGCCTTGCACCCGCGCAAGCGGCGGGGTGGTTAGGTTCAGGGTCAGAAACAGGCATACGGTCTATCTTGAGATTTACACCACTGCTACTCTGCTGGCTCCAGCAGCCTCACCATCACTGCAAGGAGATCACGGAGCAGCTACCGACGCGCTCCGACAGCCTGGCGTTTGCACCGTGCAAAGACAGGCCACTCCAGGATTTGACTAGCCCCAACAGCAAAGGCTGCAGAAGGGCAACGTGAGATCCTGCTGACAGCTTATTTGAGCAATGACTTCAAATAACGAAAGCAACTTTCTCCAGGAGCACGCTGCATTACTGCTGCAGAAGCAGCCCCTAGTAGTCAGCTCTCCCATTCCTGTGCTTCACTCTTTGCTGGTTGAGGAAGATTAGCAGCAAGTCCTACACACAGCAACAGGTGTAGATGCTCCTCTTCCCTTGGAGGGTCCTCCTGTCTGGCAGTCTTTCCACTTTTGTAAAAAGTGCCTTTTCTCTTGAACAAAGAACTAGGAAGGTTGTACCATCAACGCTGCATCTGAGCAGCCACTAAAACTTTAATTTTCTGTTACCCACAGTGCAACACCATCAATATGCAGGACAAGAAATTAAGTGATCACTCAAAAGCAAATCCCCAAACTTAGGAAGCAGGAGGCATCAGACTGATGAACATGCACACAACCCAGCCCCAGGGAACAGAGATCCTCAGTGGGAGTAAGAAGAAAAAAAAACAATAACAACCCTAGTATTTTCCTGTTCGAGTTTACCTTTCACAAAGCTGAGATATTCAGATGTAATATTTAAGAAATCAGTAGTGTTTGCTGAGGGCTTTTTCTGTTGTTTTAATAGGTAGTGGAGAAACAGACAGGAGAACGCAAACGGTAGGCAGGGCTCTCGCTGTTCGCCACAGCAGGTTAGTTGCACTAACTCACCGGTTAGTTTGGATGACAACCCCAGAGCAATACTAAATATTACTTGCAAAAAGACACATGACCAAGTTTTGAAGCAACGTGGTTCACCTTACGCACAGTACACAACGTAGCTGCCATCAGCTGAGGACCTGAACCGGGAGGTGCACGCACGGGTAGATACCAGCACGGATACACCGCATGAAAGCAAAAAAACCTGCCCCCAACGAAATTCTAGAGTAAGATTTAACTGCAGTCAAGTCAGCTACAATCCATTTTAACACTGTCAAAGGCAGCAAGTTTCCAAAGGATTAAATCACTACTTAAATCATCTTCATAATTTTAAAAAATGCCTGTAAGATAAGACCAGGAGCTAATTGTACCATTTAAATTTAGTGAAGGGAGGATTTTTTTGGTTGGGATTTTTCCTTCTTAACTTCAATAAAGAAAAAGCCCAAGGGTCTAAAATTAATAATCTAATAAACTTTGCTAAGTGAACATTGTAACAGATAGGCCTGGATGAGATTTTCTGTAAATGCCAGACAATTTCCCTTGATCTTTATCAGCGGAGATGCTGCTCTAGCTTCAGCGGGAAGAAATTAAATTTGGTGCAAAATAACAACATCTGGGTGAGATTGTTTGTCAAACTAGCAGTCCCTTTAGATGCCAGGCTAAAAATATTAAAATTAACTCTGAAGGGTTTCACATTTGTGTTTTTAATATGAGCGGTTAGGATATGTTTCCATACCAACACATTACCCTGCTCTCGAGGGCAGTACAATTACCCATCCTCAGTGCAGGATCCCCAAGCAGACACTGGGTCCAACCCAATGCAAAACACATGCCGAGCTTTCTCCCTTGCCAGAGCACATCTGTGAGAGCTGTCATTGCCTGGAGCAATCCCACTCCTACGGTCCCAATTCCTGAAGCCACAGGAGCAATCCCAGGTCCCAGTTCCTGAAGCCACAGGGCACCTGTCCCCAGCTTCGAGCAGAGACACCACGCGGGAGTAGGACCTGCAGGAGATGCTCAGGGACCACAAGGGCTCCAACAGTGGTCACGAGTGCCTCTTCCCTGACCGTTCCAGCATCCCCCCCGCAGCTGAACACAGCCTGCACAGCCCCGGGGACACCCCTGCCATGGGCATCCTATACTCCACAGCTGTGCCGGGGCAGCAGCACGATTTCTGACCTGCCACCAGCTGTCATAGCACGTACCTTGGCAACGCGGGAGGGAGCAAACAGCACACTGGTGGGGTTTGAGACATTGCATCCCAGTGCCAGACCCCTCAGTGATGCCTCAAGACAAAAGCCTGTTCCCAGTGCCAAGAAACAAGAAATAAGACAACCGTATGTTGGGTCCAAGCACAATTTCTATAGATATAACAGTCTCTGGCACTGCAGCCATAAAAATACTCTTACACAAGCAGCAATCAAAAGATCCACTCATTTAAAAACGTGTTCTTCTACAGACTTTGAGACTAAATTTAAAGATAACAAAAGTACATGGTTTCCAAAGTCTAATGAATTGCCCTTCCAAGTCCAAAACACTTTATACAAGGTAAAGTGAGCTCCTCAAGGGGGAAAAAAAATGAAAACTCTTCTACCATGAGATTGCAAGAGATCTTTAAAATTAGTCATGATCTTTTTTTTATTAGCAGAAGTGGTCAGGAATTCTTCAATTAAATGCTTTTCTTCCCCCCCCACCAAGAACAAAGGCAATTCAGTATTCAGCAACATCAGCTCTAAAACCCCTGTACAGGAAAAGGGCTCTCATAACCAGGAAAGAAATTAAAAAAAAAGGAAAAAAAATGAAAATATCAGAGCCAGGGATTCAACTCTCTCCAGAAGATGCAGCAAGTTCAGAGCTAGAGCGCCCGACTGTGCTACACTATGCACATCCTGTAGTTACATAGGGTGTCATTCCTAGACACACTAAAACCTCTAACATTACAATGCTTTTGTCAAATGGTCAGGGAGGAGGTAGACACTTTGTATTCTGGCCAGGTTATTCACCATTTCTGAAGCTAGGCCACATTTCCAATGCCCAGGAAACCACACTCTCATTAGTTTTACCCCACTCTGTTTAGCAGAATTGGAACCTAATGATCAATGCATTAAGAAGCACTGGGGAAAAAAGATGCTGTTACCACCTCAGCAATTTATTTAATCTTACACCCGAGAAAAACAACACATTAGACTTCATCAGTCAGTTGTGGACCAGAACAGAGCTTTGTCATGATCTCACAGGCTTCAGCGGGCTTTGGGTCTTGCTGTAAGCGATACGCAAACAAAACTAAATCAATTATTCTGCAAAAATATCAGCATGAAGGAAAAAACGCTTGATCACTCATGCCTTCTTTTTTAAATATAGGCAAAAATGCCATTAATATAGGATGATAGAACCTCAATAGGAGAGCACTCAACAAACAAGCAATCATTTCACTGCACATTAACCATGGATGGAATAAGTTTTGCTTGCGTAAAGGCCCTAAAAAAAAAATGATTACAAATTTATGTGACAAACTCATGTGTAACCATAGCAGAAGTAGAAAATATTTTCAAAAACCAGTTTTGCTAAAAATACAACACATCACATTATCGTTAGAAAAAGATAGTGTACGGCATCAGGCTACCAAGCACTCAAATAGCCCATGGCAAGCACCAGGGACCACACTTGCGAACAAGGCAGCCTCTACCCACCTTCACGTGGAATAACAGACTTTGTTTTGCGATGGATAACAATAATCAATACGCATGTTTTAGATGCTTACCAAGCATTACACTGGGTTTGCAACCCAATCATATTGCTACACCACAGTTTTTGGGACTGGCAGAATCACACAAGATGGTACTTGCACAGTCTAATTCTTGGTGAAGTGGGTTTTTCATTTCTTTTTAAATTTGCACTTGAAGAGATTTAGTCTTTAAATTTACATTTGCTGTTTCAGCTACAGGAATATTTAGGACAAGCCCTGCAGAGCTGCCATATACCAAACCAGGTGTATTATTTATCGTAAATAAGCACATATAATATATATAAACACAGGAAAACAAGTGAACAGAAAGCTTCCAGCCACCTGCACTTCTGATTGTCCGGTGCTGAGGAGGAGGAGCAGAATTGCCTCCTCGTCCCACTCCCAGCGCTCACCTTGGAAGACGGCAGCGTTCTGGATGACGAGGAACTTCAGCTCCATGCTGGCAGACTGCAGGAGCTGCTCCATGTTCAGGCGGGCTGTTGCCTGGTACTTCTCCTCCATCTTCCTCGAGCAGCACGTGGAGCCCTTCGGGATACATACTTGCAGATCGGCCCCTGGAGAGAGAAACAAGAAGGGCAGAAAACTTGCATTAGGAGGTGGAAGTGCTGGGAGCAGAGAGGAAGCCAACTCCATACATTGGTATCGCTGCAACTACTGTTTGGGCGAACTGATGACATTTCTGGAATCTGTCCTGAGCAAGCAGCTCAGGAAGATGACCGATAAGGCAGAGCCAGGACTGCTGAGCAACAGCCCCCGAGAGCTTGCTACGCACGCATGCCAGCACGCTGCTTGCTTTAGCTCCCACACTCAACCCACTGATGTGTTGGTGCCAAGCAGAGCTCTAGAGCATCGCCCCACTACCTCCTGCACGCCCACCAGCACACTGGTAAGGGGCTGCAGGCAGCCAGAAGAGATGCAACGGGAGATGGAAAAAGCAGCCAGAATTTGAAGCTGTGGATTTACAATGAATAGAGCAACGCACGTAGCTCAGCATGCAGGATATGCTTGTGATTTGCATAGAGACTTAAAACAAATAACTGCATTATTTGCCTCTAATTTCCATCCTTTTATATCCACAGCAATAACAGCAACAACAGGAGGGCACAACAATAACAATTTACTTTTTTTTTTTAGTGCGGACTTCTAAATTGTACATATCTCCTGAGTCCTCCCACCAATTTTGCCATCCCATCCTTCCTCCATCCCAAGAGGCAAAGCCTAAAGTTCATTTCACTTGTGCAAGTCCCGCTGCAGACGGACAGGTCCTGAGGCACGCGCTGAGCACTGCAAAAGGCAAACGCCTGTGCGGCGGCAGACGTGCAACTGCATGGCTGCACGGGCAGCACCTCCCCCCGTTCACCAGAATGGTGCAAAAGCCGGGTACAGAGGCAAGAGGAGCATCGCCTGCTCTGGCATCTCAAGCTGCAACTCAAAGGACTGGTCAGTGATGCTAAATTTTTGGGTTTGACATTCCCAAAACTTTCACTCCTGGAGGCAGTAGACAAGGTTAGCTTTCATTTTAGGAAAAGTGCTGTTAGCTAAAAGGTGATAAATAAGATCTACAGAACAAAATATTCATCTTTTGGGTTCAGACAACAGGAGAAATGGAACAGAAGAGCTGGAAGTGGCAGCAACAGAAAGTCTCAACCAACTTTCAGGAGCAACTCATGGCCCTGCAAACACAAACGGAGCAACAAGCTCGTATCAAAGCAACAGCCCTATCACACAAAACACATCTCACCCAACGCTGCTGCTGTTAAAGAGTAAGCAACAACTCCATTAAAAACAGCTATCCCGGGCCAGACAGCAGTGAGAACCTCCCATTTCAGTGTCTGCCACCCGAACTGCAGCGTGCCCTCAGCACGCCAGCGCAGGATCAGCTCCCTGTTAGGCTCAGCACCGCCCAGAACCAGGATTAGGAAGCAGCCCCCAAGCCAGCGACTGACAGCCCAGACAGGGCCGAAGGCTCCACGCACCCCTCAGCCCTCGCTCTGTCTTCCCGTTTGCTATAGAGGTTTTTTCCCCTCACTAAAAGCAAGTTCAGTAATTTCCATCTTTGCTCTGGAAGGATTACGCACCCTTCCAGATTCTCCTCTCCTCAAGAGTCTCTTACCACATCTACTCTCTCAATAATTACTAGAAAGTGTCAAAAGTCACTTTTGTAAGTGTAGTCTAGAAGAACAGGATTAATACTAACGTCACTTTAATCGGGTATCTCCTGAAGAAGAGTCATGCACACTGCGGAGGGAAAACAGCTGCCAGGGCTCGGGAGCAGCCGCGGCAGAAACCCTCCTCGCTCCCTCCAGCCCCATCCCTTCCCCGGCACAGCCTGGGGAAAAACGTCGTGAAACACTCCATCTGCCACCTGCATCGCACGTGCGGAAAGGAGCTTCAACCAATGCGAGTCCTGCCATCACTGCAAAACGACACGTGACAGAAGTGGGAGGAAGAGGCACAGCCCAGGCCCGGACCCACAGCACCATCCTGGCTCCATCCCTACCCGCTGCCTCAGTTTCCCCTTCTGCAAAACAGGGAACACAGCAGGAATTCCTGCATCGAGCCCTCCGACAAAGAGCCAGCACCACTGACATCTAAAGATCGAGTCGCAGTGGTTCACGAACTAGCCCACTCCAGAGGAGCACAGGTATTTCACGCATTGAAAAAAAACAACTGGGACCATAAAACCGCGTAACAGCAAGACACTGTGTTAATGAGAGAAGCGGTTATATAACAGCAAGTTAAAGAGGTTTTTTTAAAGTCAAATCCAAGTCAATTTACACCGCAAAAAGGCTTAGCGTGGTCCCTTTAACACTACAATACAGCCATAAATTTCTTGTTAATATAAAGCTTTCTTCTTCCCACATTTATTATATTAGGACACATTTCAAATTAAAAAAAAAAAAATCCTTCACGATTAATGGAAATACCAATATAGAAAATCTGAGAGCTGGCAATTAAGAGATCTGAGCAAGTGAAAGCCAGGGATAGGAAGCAGCAAGGTCATCTACCCACCTCCTATCCTTCTTTTTAGCAATTAAGCCAATTTCTCCCCTTAAATGGATTTTTATTTCTGCAAAGTAAGTAAAGACAGAGGCATGCTGTAGTAAAGCAATCACGGAGGAGGAGGAAAAAGCCTGGGAATTAACTCTGACAGCTTAAAACATTTTACAGAGATGGCCAGCTAACACCGATGACCAGAAACACCATGGTAAGTGCAACAGGTCGGTATCGGCAGGACAGACTGATCGGCTCCCAGGGACGAGGTCCTTCTGAGCCCAGAGCCTTGCTACAGAAGGCCAGGGAACGGGGGCCCGACCCCCACCTGCCAGCTATTTTCTGTATGTGGCTTTCCCAGCTGGCGAGCAGACCCACGCAGTCCCGTCTGTAAGCCTCAGCAGTAAGGCAAGGAGGTTTTGATGCCCAGCCCCCCAAGAGCCACTAGCCCACCCGCTGACCCCAGCCGAACAAGGACAGAGCTTTTTGACCTGCAAGTACGTTTGGGGTTTATTCATGACGCTGCTCGAAGGAAGCTCTTCTGCACTCATGCTGCAGTACCACCCAAAAGACCTGCCCCCCAAGTGCTAGGCACTGTGCAAACCATGCACGCTCCAGAAGCGTGTGGATGCAGAGACGCAAACGCCTGGAAACACACCGCAAGCCTACGGATCAGACACTAGCATGAATTAAACCATGGCGTGTTTCTGGCTCCATAAATGCCATGGAAAAGGTCCTGTGAGTCATCAAATCCTACCCCCCCGCCTCCCAATCCACCCGCTCCGAGCATTTCATCTCACAAACGCCTCCAGTGATAGCTCCGACCTGTGAGATAGCAAAGCCCATTCCGCTGCCTAATGGCCCTTACTGTTAAGATTGTTTTCATCTCCCAACCTACACACCCCCTTTTCTCTTAAAGTTTCAACCCATTACACTTTGTAATTCCAGGCTCAGCCCTTGCAAACAACCTCCGCCTTTTGCTATAGATTATTACAAATTCATTTTTGGAAAGAAAGTGTCCCACGAATTACTCCAACTGCTTTACTAAATTGTGTTTGGATGCTCACATACCAATTTTTGCATGATTAGTGATACTGATGCCATGCTAAGCACGGCAGCCTGACCCTCCGACACCCAGCTCCCATGGGTGGGAAGGAGCTGGATGTGGCCCCTTCCATAGGCGCGCGGATGCCGGGCACCGTCAGAGCGCTGTGCCATTTATGCCATCTTGGGGAACAGCAGTGTAAATGCTCCAGTAATTTTGCATATGCTTCTAGCTGACACAACTAATCTCTACAGCTGCAGTAATTTCAGCAGCACCCTGCCTCTTCCTCCTTCTGACACGGGGAATTTTTACTGAAGACCGGGTAGTAGTGAATTTAAAGCATTAAATTTGACTTTGATGTACAATTATTCCCACAGATAGATGGTTAGTACAGTAGAAGTGAAAATAATTTCAGTGGATTAAATGTCAAAAAAAAACCCTTTGAGATCATCTGCAGGCCGTTGTGGACTCCTTTGTGAGGCTGAAGGACTGTATTTTGATTTTAAGCATCCCAGGATAGCCCCAACCCTGTCATCAGATACAGGCGGAAGAGCCGTGCTTTCCACTGAGGCACACAAGCCTGCCCACCCAGATCACAGGGCAGCTTAAATCAGATTAACATTCCCCCAAAATTTACCCCAGGCATTGTCAAAATAAGAAACTGGCCCTGCTTAATGTTACATTACTGCAGCCTCCTCCCCATGCGACGGGAGAGCTCTGCTACCCCGTGCAGCGGCATGCTTCGTCTTCCAGGGTCTGGAAACATCGGAGCGCTCGTCCCAGCCTCTTTGCTCACCAATTTGTTAATATCACCCCCAAGAAAGCTGCTGCTTTGTGTTAATTTTCTTTCTCTAATTGTTTCGCAGTCAGCATTATGCTTTGAACAGATAAAAGCAGTGATTCAACCTTTAAATACAGTGGATTTTCCTGCAGCTATTCCCATACTTTTATTAAAAACCTCTTTTTAAATTATGTGACTAAAGGGTTGAGCATCTGTCACTGGCTTTTAACGCTCAGCGTTTGAGGGGGGAAAGGAAATGCAACTGTTCAGAACCCAGGTTAAGTGCTGATCTTTTTAAAACCTAATTAAAGAGATATAAATTATAAACCAACCTCATTCAATAGGTGATTAAAGTTGGAACAGTACGGGTACTACATGGGATATTTATCACTGCTTAATTATTCTTTATTTTCTATTCCATCTCGTGTTTCACAAGGCCATCTGACTCTGAATTCCTCCCCAAGTGTTGCAGCGTTGGCCAGACGATTGCCACGCAAATGCAATGCTCTCTAACACTGCATCTTTTAAAAGTAGTAGTTACGGAGAAAATAGAGAAATTTTACAGAGTAAGAGCTTCCTCCTAACAAATGTATCAACAATATTGTCATCAAAAATATGGAGTTAATTTGTGGGCACCCACTCGCCGCACACACATTTGTTACAGGGACACACACACCCCCGACAGCCATTCCAAAGACTGGGAAGAACACTGCTCAGGATGTTGTTAAAATTAACCCCTGGGAAAAAAAAAATAAAATTAATGATCTCGCTATAAAACCACTGCCTGGGGAGGTTACTAAACTTTAGGGTTCTGCTCCTGCTCTCTTAACTATCAAGAGAGCAACTTGCAGGCCTGAAATAATTAAGAACAGAAAACTCAATTATCTAGTAAACTAAGATCTTAAACCACCATGCCATGCTAAATGGAAAGGCTGCACGGGGAGGAGTATCACTATCCCACTCAGAAAAACAGGATAAAAGAGCAGAAGTACAAAGGGACCCAGCTCGTGACCAAAGGTGCATCGAGTCCAACGGGAAGAGTAGGGATTTTCAGTTTTTAAATTGTACGTTGGCACACACTATCTGCCAGAAAAAAGAAAAAAAAAGAAAGAAAAAAGCTTGCCACAGTCAGCCAGCCAGCTGTAAAGCTTTACACCTCAACTCCAAAAGCAAAAGGTTAATCTCCTCTATTTTCTTAGGGTGAACCCATATTTGCTTCCATCACAGAGAATGAACAAAAAGCTGGAAACTGCACTCCACTGTGGGAGGAGAAAAACAGACCCGCCAGCAGATATTTCTGTCAAGAAAAATACTCCTCGGCTTCCACACAACCAGGGGCAGAGACGTCCGTCCCTTCTCCCTGTCTCGGCAAGGCAACGACTCACCTCTTCCCCTCTACCCACATCCACCAGCCCAATTATACGGAGTGTCACCACTAACACAAAGAAATCTGAATGGCAACGGGAAGAGAAAACAGACCGGGGAAGGGGAAAAAAAAGGAAATTCAGCTACTCTTTATACATGAGAAATTATGCTGGGAAAAGACAAAAGGAAGAAGAAAATCAAGACAGGCAGTGTGAGAGAAAGAGAATTTAGTTATTAGTGACTATGAGCAGCTGAGGAAGTCGCCCCGGTGCAGAACCGCGGGTTGGCTGACGGGCTGGCATTAAGTCCCAGCTCCAGAAGCAGCTGTGAAAAGCACAGTCCCATCACCCTGCCTGCGCTCCTCTCCAGCACCAGGCCTCTCATCCAGCTCAGTCGAGCTGTTGGCATGAATTAGGTCCTCCCACCCCTCCGAACAGTCAGCCGCAGCTCGCAGTAGTTAGGTCGTGCTGCTCCCCACCTCCGAGCACGCCAAAGCTTGCGCCGGAGCTGCAAAAACCTGGTCCCCAGGCTGCAGGACCAGAGGAGACCAAGTTTCTGCTCACTGCCTAATGCACGCCTTCAGCTAGAATTACTCCCAGAACATTAATGCCGCTCATGAAACAGCACGACGCATTCCTCACATTTATCAGAATTGCCTTTTCCTTTTTTTTTTTTTTTTTTTTTTAATTAAAAAAATCAGTCTGGTGGGGCTGGGATCCTTCACAGGGAGTGCTGAGCCAATGTCCCCCCAGCCCACGCACCACTGATCTCGTTAAAGGGAGCCATGGGACATTTCTCCTGCGTGTGTTGCAACTCGGCAGCATTTCCTTCGCTTATGCCTTCAGCCACAACTGCTCATAATGCAAAATCTGGCTTCCAGAAATCATTGTTTCCTGCTTGTGTCAAAAAAACCCTCCACATTTTAAATAAGTTGTTTAAACCCTGGGTTTCTCCAGGGTGATATGATCTATAGGCAAAGGCTCTCAGAATTGATTCCACAGTGATTTGTGGCTGGGAACTCCAAAACTTTTTTTAATTGACAGATGTATGAAAGGAAGAAAAGCAATAAACAGAAGCCTAGAAAATAGTCCTTGAGTGATGTTCCCCTATTACAGAGATTTATGCAGCTGCTACCAGGAGAAGCAAGTGCTCTGAAGTGTAATTACTACACAGTCATGCAAGATGGGCCAGATCCAAGGTATAAGCCAGTAGTCATTGCTTTAATTATGATCAAGTTTATGTACTTAGGCAAATGTAAAATCCACTTTCGATTTGATATGTGGGAACTTTATCATCGTAACAAGCTGGAAGCATTCACTTGAAACACCAGCCGTGTTAGGAGATATTGATCCAGCGACCCACAGGCTCTGCAAGAGAGGCAAACAGCTCTTTTTCTCCTCCCGAAAATCAGGGGTGCAGCTGCAGCTCCCAGGGGAGCAAGAGCACAACTGAGCAACTCCAGCAACCTGAATCCTGCTGGGAAAGGAAGGTGCCCAGGCAAAGGCACCCGCTGCAATCACAGCACTGCCTGCAGCCGGGATGGAGGATGCCAGCGGTTTCTGGGGAAAGGACTGAGCGCGTTGCGGCACGGGGGCCCCAGCAGCCCCTCGTCACTCACAGCACAACCTGCAAGGGAACACCCCGGCTGCCCACCCCTCTGGCACCTCTCGCTGTAAAAATGCACTCCCAGAAAGTTACCTAGGGATTAAAGCAAATGTTGCACCACTTTCACAGAAACAGAGTAAGACATTTCTTTGATTACAGACAACAGAATTTATCATTTCAGTGGTGATAAGAGCAGCTCCTTCCCCTCCCTGCAACTCTCAGTGCAAACATTTCATCGCAAAGAATTTCCAGCGCTACCTCCATACTGATCAGGACATTGAGGCCCTGCAGAGAAAAGAGAGAAGAAACGCTGCTCCTGCAGCTACTCTGAAGAGGGCATTAAGAAAAGAGGAAAAATTAATATGAGACGGGGATACAAGAATAGGAAGGGATAGGGGAAGCACTCTCTCACCAAGGACTTCCATCTAAGCTCTCCCGCTCAATCTCACAGCTGTTGGTAAGCTGAGGCATTGCTACAGTCCTACAGACCAAAGGATTTGGGATTTGCACCAGCAGACACAACACCTTGCGGTCCCGGCCCTACACACCCTGCTTCTCCCCGTGCTGCAGCAACTCTTGTATTTCTGGCCTGTGTGACACTGAATGCAAGAAATGTAACTCAACACGTCCTTATTAAAAGCAGCTACTGCTGGCAATGAGCTCACTGCACCTCCCCTGCCACGTTTGCCTGTTATCTCCCCCTTTTCATACTTTGATCATAAGCTTTTCAGGGCAGGCGTTCTCCGCTGCGTATTTAACCTAACACAACAGCACCCGAGTTCTCCAGGCAGCTCTAACGCAGCTATCCAAACCTATCCGCTTGTGTACACACACTCCAAGCGCACAGCCACCCACCCGGAGGAGCCCACACTCCCTAGTTACCAAAAAGCTGCAAAAGGACCTTTAAAAAGCAGGGAAATCGAGTATTTCAGTTGCATTTTAAAACAGGAAGGAGGCCCGTACGCTGACAGCAGCCTCCCAGGGCGCAGGTGGCGAGGTGTGGTGCGGCACCGCGCAGGCAGCCACCTGTAATGGTAATTGCAGAGCAGCGTAACGCCTCGCCCGGATCCGTCACAGCCCGACACAGGCGCAGCTGGGAGAACGCCGCGCTGCCCGCGTCCAGCCCCGTCTTCTGGGGCTGCGGCAGCCCCCGAGCTCCGGGAGCGGACGGGGGTCTGGATGAGCGGGGTTTCCCCCGGGGGACGGCCCGGCGGTGTGCGGAACAGCTCTGGCACAGCCCGGCCCGGCGGAGACGTGGCGGGTGCGCGGTGCCTCCGCTCGCCGGGCAGGGGTGCCGCGTTCCGCCGGGCACCTCACACCGGCCCCGGGCAGAGGCGGGCAGGCAGCACGCCAGCTCTGCCCGACAGCAGAAGTTTGCGTCTGAGCCTCCTCTAGGTAAAAGACCCCCCCAAAACCCAAGTGAGAGCGGTAGAGGACCCGCTCGTCTAGATTTCTTCTCAGGGACGTAACCGCAGGCTCCGTTTCAACCCAGCTGGATGCAACGGGGCGCACCCGAAGCGCGGAGCCCGGCGATCACCGCCGCCGAGCGGCCGGCAGCCCCGCGCCCCGGCTGCCAGGGAAGAGCCGCTCCCCGCGGGAGGGCGGGCAGCCCGCACCCGGCTCCGCAGCGTCCCGCAGCCGCACAGCGATTCCACCCCCCCTCACTCACACACACACACACCCCGGGGCGCAGCAGCCGTTTCACGCCGCACACGAGCGGCCCCCGGGCACGACGCACCCCGTCTCTCAGGGCACCGACGAGCCCCGCGGGGGGAGCGGCGGGGCAGGCCGTGGGGCCGGGCGGTCTCACCTGGCACAGGGCTCTCGGGCACCCACTTGGCTCCGGGCTGCAG